>NC_069481.1:21691285-21727998 GCF_026875155.1 Cherax quadricarinatus | reverse complement strand
CTGTGTTTTCGAAACAAGATCGAAGTATGGAAGATTTTTGAGAACTCTTATTGGTGTGGATAAATGAAAAACAGCTAGCAGGAGATAGCGTCTCTCAAGCGATCATAAGCGAAAAGGCTAGGAAGTTGCATGAGGAAATATTAATTAAAAAAATGCCTGCAACTAGTGATGATGTGAGTGAATTTAAGGCCAGCAAAGGTTGGTTTGAGAGATTTAAGAAGCGTAGGGGCATACAAGGTGATAAGGCATGGTGAGGCGCCAGTTCGGACCACAAAGCAGCTGAAAAATATGTGCAGGAATTCAAGGAGTACATAGACAGTGAAGGACTGAAACCTGAACAAGTGTTTAATTGTGATGAAACAGGCCTGTTTGGAAGAAAATGCCAAGCAGGACCTACATTATTTCAGGAGGAAAAGGCACTCCTAGGACATAAGCCTATGAAAGACAGGCTTACTTTTGTTGATGTGTTCCAATGCTACGGGTGATTGCAAAGTGAAGCCTTTATTAGTGTATCACCTAAACGCCCAGACCGTTCAGGCAAAAAAATTTCCTCAAGGAGAATTTGTGTGTGCTGTGGAGGGCAAACAGTAAGGCATGGGTCACTAGGGACTTTTTCTATGACTGGTTACACCATGCATTTGCCCCCAATGTGAAAGATTACCTAACTGAAAAGAAATTAGAACTTAAGTGCCTCCTGGTGTTAACAATGCCCATGGTCATCCAAACAGACGTGGCAGAGCGACTTTATGGGGACATAAAATTCATTAAGGTGAAGTTTTGCCTCCTAATACCACTCCTCTCCTGCAGCCCAATGGACCAGCAGGTTATTGCAAACTTCAAAAAACTGTACACAAAAGCTTGTTTGAAAGGTGCTTTGTATGACCTCAGAAACTCAACTGACTCAAAAGAGAGTTTTGGAGAGAGCATTTTAATATCCTCAATTGTGTAAACCTTATAGGTAAGGCTTGGAGGGAGTGACTAAGAAGACCTTGAACTCTGCTTGGAAGAAACTGTGGCCAGAATGTGTAGACAAAAGGGATTTTGAAGGGTTTAAAGGCTAACCCGAGAGGATTATGCCATTTTAAGGAATCCATTGTGGCTTTGGGGAAAGTCCTTGGGTTGGGGGTTTAGTGGGGAGGATGTGGAAGAGTTGGTGGAGGGGACAATGAAGAACTAATCACTGATGACTGATAGATCAACTTCAACAGCAAGAGGCCATACCCTGGGGAAAAACTGGTTTCAGAGGAGGGAGAAGAAATTGAAGAAGTTGCCTACTACAAAGATTAAGGAAATCTGTGCAATGTGGCTGAAAGTGCAAACCTTTATGGATGAGAATCACCCTCACACAGCTATTGCAAGCCGTGCTGGTGATTATTACACTGGGCAATGTTGTGAAACACTTTAGGGAAGTCATAAAGGAACGAGAGGTACAGGGCCACTGTGGACAGATATGTTGTGCGAAAGAATTTCCCGTGACTCTGAAGCTGGTCCTAGTGGGACATAAAAGAAGAAAGGGAATAACCCCAGAAAAGGACCGACACCTCAGTCTTATGGGAAAGGGGATTCCCCTTCTAAAACACTAACCTCTCTTCCCTCCTCCATCCCATCAATCATCACCAGATCTCAATAAAAGTAAGTGTCTGTAATTGTGCATCCCCCCCTTTTTCAGTTTGTGTGTATTAAATTAACATTTCATTGGTAATTTTTTTTTATACTTTGGGGGGTGTCCCTTGCACGGATTAAAATTTTATTTCCATTATTTCTTATGGGGAAAAAATTCATTCGCATACCGATATTTCGCATAACAACCACCCTTCTTGCACGGATTAAAATCGCTATGCGGGGGTCCACTGATATATAAAACTCACGTATTGAACACAATAACCGCACTATAAAATTTATTATCAATTATTGTTTTCCACTGTTGTTTATTACAATAAACATGCACAAATGTTGTATATACTAATGTTTTTATCATATATTTTTCATATTTACAATCACTGGACATGGTTTTAGAACTGCGGGAGTTTGTGGAACTCCTTGAAACAAGGCCCCCAGGTACAAGGTACCTTACATTCCCCTTCCCCCCCAAAACGAGTGTCCTTTGTGACTTTGTGCCGGTCGTTTTTGTTTGTGCACAGCCCGATGCATCACTTCTGAGAAAAATTTTTTCTGATTTAAAGGGAAGCTGTAATTAAATGAAATGATCCCCTTCCCCCTTTCCTAAAAAAACCCCTTGGGTTATCCTGAGAATTCGGGGACCTTTTTGTATGGGCGGGTGTTGTTACCTGGAAATTCATTAGGATTTGTCTAAACAACAAAACAAACAAAATTCCCCAACGGGGGCCCTGTTTCCCAAAGCTTTTTTTAAACACATATTATATGCATTGAGCTTTGAAATTCCTGAATGGAAAAAAAAGTTTAAAGTACCACTTGAAAACTATTTTGCCCCACAATCAACAAACCCAAATCTGCATGCCCACATTTGCCCAACCAAGAAAAGTTTTTGTAAAACAATCCCCTGCACTGGTTTTCGAAAAAAGTTAAATTATCCTCGATCAATTTTTGCCACTGTCTTGAAATTTTCATTTTTGGGGGAAACCGCATTTCCCATTAAAACGGGAAGGTTGTCAACAAGGTTGGACACCCTCTTTGTCATGCCACCGTAAAGCCATGATTTTCCATTGGAAAGGTAAACCCCTTTGCACATCATCCCGAGCACCTGCGTTGAGCCGGGGAAATATGTTTTACGATTAAAAACCAACGGGTGCCACACACTTTCTGTCTTGTTCACTTTTTAAAAAATCACGGGATTTAATGGGGCTTTTTTACCATTTAGGGATAGTAAAAATTATCCCCTTTACCAAGAAAAGGGGTGCCTCATACTTCTCAAAAACTCACCTGAATACCCAAAAAACCCCTTGGTATTTTTTCAGTTTTTTATTTTCCTGTTTTATACAAAAAATATCCAAAAAACCAGGCCCCCTGCACAGCCACGAGTACAAACTTTTTTATCCCAAAAAGCTTTTTCCCCTTGCTGGGTATTCCCGCTTTGAATGAGTGCCTACCTTTGAAAAAAAAATCAAAGACTTCAATTAAAAGATTCTTGAATAAAAAAGAAACCTGCTAAACTTTTTTTTTGAGAAAAAAAAAACATTTCTTACCCTTGTAAACCGTCACTTCTGTCACCGGGTTTTGTAAAAAGGGGAGTGCAAAAATATGCAACGAAGATAAACCTGTTCATGGGACGTTTTTCACTGAAGCCCCAGGGTAAAAATTTTAGCCAAATCTTTTGGAACCAAAGTATTTTTTTTAAAATTATCTTATAGATGTGGGGGCATAACATTTTGGGTTTGAAAAAAAAGAAAATACTTTTTCGCAAAAATCGTTTTCTTTCCCCCGGTGAAAGCGTGGTGAATGATCTATTGCCATGGTTTACTCAAAAGGGCTTTTACTTTCCCGGCCCAATATTTTTTCCAAAATTTGGGCTGGTCAAAGAATATTTAAAAAAAGAATTAAAGTTCATTTGCAGTGTTTTCCCAAAGGGAAAATTTTGGTAAATTCCACTTTCAGATTCCATCAAAGTGGGGGGCTTGGGAAAAAAATTTGGGGATTTTCCCCGGGCCAACCCCCAAGATAGGGTTTGCTGGGGGGTACGGGAAACTGGTTGTGCGGGTAGTTGTGGTTGTGGGGGCTGGTGGTTTGACGCCCGCTTTGTTCTTGAACTGCGGTTTTCCAGCAGAAAGGGCCCCCCAGCCTGGCTGGGAGTCACGCATGGCTGTGGAAACTACCTACCACTACCACCATCTACTGATGCCTAGGGCCCTACCCCATGCCAAGTGTACCACATAATCCTCACTATCATTTCCCTATACCTGGTGTAGGGCCACGGGAGGGAACCCCGGGGATGTACCCCGGGATGACTCTGGGATTTACCCCTGGGATTTACCCCCGTCCCCGGGGCACGGCATGGGGGTTACACTACCCGAGTAAATGCGGCGGCATTCATACCGACTCTTCACTGGTGAATTTTTTCCCTCCCCTATCACAAACTCGAATGATGCCGGGAGCAATAAAATCGCAATCCACCTCACTATCATCATCAAAAAACGGGGGGCCGAGGCCGGGCCCAAACAGAAAAAATATTTTTCCCCCCTTGGATGAGGAAACAACTAAAACCCGTGACTGAGGGTGCCCACCCGGCTAAAAAGGTTGGGGTTTTTTCAGGGTTTTCTCCCACTGTTACGTATCCGGGGTCATTCCTTTGGGCCCCATTAACTGATCAAAGCCAAAAAAATTTTTGTCTTAATTTCCATTCCCCATCACTGTAAAGAACTATCAGATGGGAAGAGGAGAGCCCAAAATTTTCCTTGATAAAGAGTGCCTTGCGACGGGGCCCATGGGGGAACAAGGGTAAACTGAGCCGGCATTCCCACAATGTTTATGCGGGCGCCTAATTTTTTGTTTAGGCCCCTTTTTCCACCACGCAGACCCATTCCCCTCACATGGGGGCCAAATAAAGCTTTTTTTGGGCCCTAAATTTTGCGGCGCAGAATTTTGGCGTAGATCAAACGGGGGGGGGACGCTAAAAGGGGTTTTAATTTTTTTTATAATTGTTAAGATGCACTGTTAATGTTTTCTAAGCATTTTTAATATTTTTTCTATAGAACAACTTGTTTTGCAAGCTTAAAAGAGAAAAAAAGTTTGTTTTTTAAAGTTTTGGCCTGTAGACCATCTGGATTTTTTATTATACGTATAGTATATAAGGTTTTAATGTTGGAGACTCAGCCACCCAGGGGGGCAATACCATCCTGCCAAAAAAGTGTAAAACGAAAGCCGAAATTTTTTACCTGATGGAAAAAATTTCTGATTTCCTTTTTTCTGTCTCATTAAAAAAAATAATTAAAAAAATAAACAAGGCTACTCGTTCTTTCCATAAAATCTTTAAAGTTAAAGATATTATTTTTAAAAATTACATGAAAGAAGAGGAATATAATAGGGGTGTAAAAGGGCCCAAAAAACCCCTTTTTTAAAGCAGAGCATTTTTAAAAAAAACTTAGAGATTACTTCCCAAATTTGTAAGGCAATAATACATGGTTCAAATGGGCATTAGATGAGTTTTTCAGTGATTTCAGTAGAATTTTAAAATTCCCATCAGGGAAGCTTCAGGTTTTGATAGTTTTAAATAGAAAACTTTTTGCACAAAAAGTACTAAATAGCAACTCCCCCGTTAAGTGGTACCATAAACCCCCCTGTCCCAAAAAGGCAAAAGTTATTTGTTTTCATAACTCCACTAAACCAAATGGTTTCTGTTAGATTTCCCGTTGAGGGGTTTTCCCGAAAAAAAGCAGCCCAAAAATTTTCCCGGAAGATGAGCACCTCAAAATCCCGGGAGAAAACAGTTTTACATTTTCATGCCACCTGTAGAAGGAAGGGGGAAAAGTATCCAGTAATTAACCCTTTCAGGGGCCAAGGCCCAAAACTGGATCAAAGCACCATGTCCAAGAAATTTTCAAAAAAAAAAATTTTTATTTTTTTTTTTATTAAATCGTAGAGAATCTTTTTTTGAAATAAAAAAAAACCAAAAAATACGAAATTTGGGGGGGGAAAAATTGGGCGAAATTATGCTCTCGCGAAATTTTTATGTGTCAGCGATTTTTTACAGTCGGCGATTTTGCCCAAATTTGAAATTTCCCTTTTTGGCCCCAAATTTCATTATTCCAATCAACCAAATTCTTAGCTATTTCACTAGTATTAAATTCTATTCTATCGATTTTAGCACAAAAAAATCGCCCCCTCAACTGTTTTTTAACTACAAAAAAAAAGTGATCGGAAATTGGGTTTAATTTTGGGCCCAAATTTAAAAAAAAAGTTCAAAATTTTTTCCAATTTTTAAAAAAGTTGTCAGAAAAAAAACAATTTGGTTTTTTCCTGGAAATAAACTAACATTTCCTCTTTTCATTAGGGTTTCATTTTTAGGCTTTTCAAATAAATTTTCCCTTTTGATTTTTTTTTCACATAATGAATTTTTTTTTCAAAAACCAAAAAATAAATTTACTTTATGCAATCCCGAAAAAATTTTATAAATTTTCATCAAACCCTATTTGGTGAAAAGTATAAATTTGAAACCCAAACCCCTGGGGTGTATTAGATTGTGAGGTCGTTTTTTTTACTCTTAATATGGCAAAAATTTAACATTTTCCCCTACTTTGAGCCATTTCAAAACCCAAATTTTTAGTGCTAAAAACCAAACAAAATCATCTCATTTCTGTAATATGTCCTTTTCCCTTCTATCAATGAGACCAAGAAATCGCAAATCAGTATAAAAAAACATAGGAAAAAAAAACTGGGAAAGTCGCTTTTTTTAAAACGAAAAAAACAGATTTCCCTTTTTTTTTTTCTCAATTTTTAAAACATGTTGGGAAACGTTTTATGTGGTGGGACACATTTCCAAAATAATTATTCTCTTCAATTTTCTAGGCCCAAAAAGTACCACTCACTTTTTTTTAGAGTGGGGCTGACTTTATTGGGGTAGACTACGGTTTGGGGCACTCAAACCCTAAAGCCGTAGATCTACCCGGGGCGGGGCCCTGAAAGGGGTTTTCCTAAAAGATTTGATTCCAACAAATCCACTTTTTTAAACTCCCCTTACTTCCATGATTTTCCAAGAAAAACAGTTTGATTTCCCTTTACTTACATTTTCTCAACGAAGAGTTTTTTTTTAGATACGAGCTGTCCCCCGGGTCCCAAATTTTTTCTTCCAAGTTAGGGGCCTCTTCCCCATCAATGCAAAACCTGGACACCTCGCTTTATATTTGATTTCATGCTTTTAAATTTCCCTGGGAAAACATCCTCTTTTTCTTTTCCCGCATTGTTTCCTTTTTAAAACTTATTTGCTGTGAAAACTTACTCAGCCCTGTAACCCAAATTCAAATCATTTTTACCAGGGCTGGCTCCTCCTCAGGAAAAATTTAAAGAAAAGAAAAAGAAAAAAATAACCCGACAAACAAAAAACAATTTTTTATATAGAAAAAAATAAATTTTAAAACACTTTAAATTTTGAAATATTAACCCAAAATTAAAAAAAAATGGGAAAAAAAGAAAAATATAAATGGTAACTGAATTCCCAAAGCTAATATTAATGGGGGTCCCGGGGTTGGTGGGCAAATGTTTTTGAAATCGTGCCAATTTCTGATGATGGTGGGGGGGTCCCCAGTGTTTTGGGGACCACCACCGGGTAGTTCTTCACAGATTAACCCCTGAGTAGATCCCCCATGACAGGAAAGCAGGGTTTTTTACCACTTTCAATATTTGGGGTTTGTCCTCAATTTCATACAGGTACAAAAGGACTTAGAAACCAAAAAAGGGGAAATTCTCTGGACGTTAGTTTTTCTCCTGTTCTTCCCCGTTATTGACACGTGACCCTCACTGTCATCCAAGCTGAAAAGAGACAGGTTACCCACTGCTTAAATAATCACTCTCCATGGCAGTGTACATTACTCAAAAGACGTGGTGATTATTACAACAGTCAACCTAGAGCAAGACTGAAAGGACTAAGGTTATTATTGGTCAGAAGTGAAGCTTCTAACCAATAAATCCACTAGAATACAAGGCAGGCATGTACTTACAGTAGTGTTGGGAGCTGTGAGTCGAGTGATTTACTGTTTGACCAGAGCCCCACACGTCACCTTTCGAGGGGGGGGTGGAAGAGGGAGGGGAAGGGATAGCGGGAGCTAGACTGACCCTACATTAACAAGCAGCCGGGGTGGGGGAGAAAAGGTGGGAAAAACGGGAGCGTGACTTACCCTACCTTAACTAGTAGCCGGCAATGAAACTATCGTTACTATATCTCTACTCCTATCTATTGAACTTTTCCCTCACACTTGCTTAGAACCCATGCTTTGAAAAATGAAATTTGGCCAAATGACTGTCAAAAATGTAGGTAAAGCATGTGAGAACTGCTCCCACAGCGAGGTAAACAATGCACTGAGTTGGCGGCGTTTATTACAATAATTATTATTAATTATTATTACTAATTATTATTATTATTATTATTATTGTTATTATTAATTTAGGTAATTAGAGCACAGATCCAATTCCCTAGATCAAGAGTCCCTTACCAGCATCAAGGTTCCTTGATGCTGGTGAGGGGCTCTTGATTTAGGAAATTGTATTTGTGCTCTAGTTTCCTAAATTAATAATGATATTATTATTATAATGATAGAGCTCCAGTTCCCTAAATTAATAATAATAATAATATAATACGTATGTAATAATAATTCAGAATGCTGCTGCTAGTTGGCACAGCTGATGCCAAAACATCCGGTAAGCAGTACACATGTTAACATTGCTGTGGGAGCAGTTCTCTTGTGCTTGCTTGCATTTTTTTTTAACAGTCACATGGCCAAATTTCTCTTTTCTAACCATGGGTCCTTAGCCAGCCTCACATGTTCCGCCGGTGGCATTGTTTACCAGCCAGCCTCCGCGGTAGCATCCAAGCATACAATCGTAACATTTCGTATTATTAGTGTTTTTAGTGATTTTATCTGGAAAATAAGTGACCATGGGCCCCAAGAAAGCTTCTAGTGCCAACCCTACAGCAATAAGGGTGAGAATTACTATAGAGATGAAGAAAAAGATCATTGATAAGTATGAAAGTGGAGTGCGTGTCTCCGAGCTGGCCAGGTTGTATAATAAACCCCAATCAACCATCGCTACTATTGGTGGTACAGCTGCTGCTGCTGCACTGTCAGCTGCTGCTGCTGCTGTAGCATCGTCTGCTGCTGCTGTAGCACTGTCAGCTGCTGCTGCTGCTGTAGCACTGTCAGCTGCTGCTGCTGCTGTAGCATCGTCTGCTGCTGCTGTAGCATCGTCTGCTGCTGCTGTAGCACTGTCAGCTGCTGCTGTAGCACTGTCAGCTGCTGCTGTAGCACTGTCAGCTGCTGCTGCTGCTGTAGCATCGTCTGCTGCTGCTGTAGCATCGTCTGCTGCTGCTGTAGCACTGTCAGCTGCTGCTGCTGCTGTAGCATCGTCTGCTGCTGCTGTAGCACTGTCAGCTGCTGCTGCTGTAGCATCGTCTGCTGCTGCTGTAGCATCGTCTGCTGCTGCTGTAGCACTGTCAGCTGCTGCTGCTGCTGTAGCATCGTCTGCTGCTGCTGTAGCATCGTCTGCTGCTGCTGCTGCTGTAGCATCGTCTGCTGCTGCTGTAGCATCATCTGCTGCTGCTGCTGCTGCTGCTGTAGCATTGTCTGCTGCTGCTGTAGCATCGTCTGCTGCTGCTGCTGCTGTAGCATCGTCTGCTGCTGCTGCTGCTGTAGCATCGTCTGCTGCTGCTGCTGTAGCATCGTCTGCTGCTGCTGTAGCACTGTCAGCTGCTGCTGCTGCTGTAGCATCGTCTGCTGCTGCTGTAGCATCGTCTGCTGCTGCTGTAGCACTGTCAGCTGCTGCTGCTGCTGTAGCATCGTCTGCTGCTGCTGTAGCATCGTCTGCTGCTGCTGCTGCTGTAGCATCGTCTGCTGCTGCTGTAGCATCGTCTGCTGCTGCTGCTGCTGTAGCATCGTCTGCTGCTGCTGCTGCTGCTGTAGCATCGTCTGCTGCTGTAGCATCGTCTGCTGCTGCTGTAGCATCGTCTGCTGCTGCTGTAGCATCGTCTGCTGCTGCTGTAGCACTGTTGTTGGTGTGGCTTATTGAGAATATACCAAGAAAAAAATTAACCCCAGAGGATTTGCCACCCAGGATAACCCAAAAAAGTCAGTGTCATCGAAGACTGTCTAACTTATTTCCATTGGGGTCCTTAATCTTGTCGCCCAGGATGCAACCCACACCAGTCGACTAACACCCAGGTGAACAGGGAAAAATGCTTGGAACTAGTGCTCATATTGGTGAATTTAAAGCCAGCAAAGGTTGGTTTGAGAGATTTAAGAATCGTAGTGACATACACAGTGTGATAAGGCATGTTCTGGAAGAAAATACCAAACAGGACCTACAGTACTCAGGAGGAAAAACACACTCCCAGGACACAGTGTCTCATCAGTCATTGCTGCATCTTCAATAAAGGTAAGTGTCATTTATTCTTCATTTAGTAGACTAGTACATACACAATATATACTGTGCATGTACTACTCTACTATTGTGCATGTATCCTTCTCTTTGTGTGTAGGAAAATGTATATTTCACGTGGTAAAATTTTTTTTTTTCATACTTTTGGGTGTCTTGCACGGATTAATTTGATTTCCATTATTTCTTATGGGGAAAATTCATTCGCATACCGATTATTTCGCATACCAATGAGCCCTCTTGCACGGATTAAAATCGGTATGCGGGGGTCCACTGTATAAGTGTATTATTTTAAGTGCTTTTTTAAGTGTATTTTTGGGGGGTCTGAAATGGACTAATCTAATTTACATTATTTCTTATGCGAACAAATTCATTCAGTAACGTTACTCAAACAGCCTTCTGGAATGAATTATGACTGAAACTCAGGGTACCACTGTACGAGTAAATTGAGTTACGAGCTAGGTCACGGAACGGATTAAACTTGTAAGTCAAGGTTCCACTGTACTTCTAAGTTACTTAGAGACAGATCACTGTCACTGTTATCTCCACCACTATCAAAGACTGTTAGGTATTTTGGAGTTAATGCCAACCTTGAGGAGTATGCAGGCATCTACATCAACCCTTGTAGTGGTAATGTAATATATATGGGTGAGATGGCTAGGGGGGTTTTTATCCACACATAATCACAGATATGCTTGCTGTGTCAATAGCAGCATCAGTATTTTACATCATAATATGGCTTCACACAACATGCCTTGGCCCAAATCAAGCATGGTTATCCATGGAAAAAAAGAAACAGAAGAAAAATGCCTTGAAATTGCTTTAATTCATACCACAGCCATTTTTTGGAACCAGGGAAGTTTACAGTTAGTGGGACCTCTGGTTCACATGCTCCAGGGCAGCATACACTGCCTTCCTGACCTGTCATAGTCAGGTTCTCACCTCATGACACTTCACCTGCTCTCCCAACTATGGGAGAGCAGTAATCCCATACCTCATAATCTCCTAACTATGACTTCTCTGCATAATATTCACACCAGACATTACCTCAGACATAACATCTCCACTGCCTTAAGCCTCCTGGCTGCAACATTTAAAATGCATGCTTCACACCCATGTGACAGTGTTGGTACCACAATACCCTTTTTGCCTCCATGGATAATATTTTTTTTGTTTTTGTCTCCACAGGTACCTCAGTGTACCACCCACCTTGTTCACCTCATCTTTCGTGGACCTGTCTTCAGACAAGTCCACTCCTAAGTATTTGAACACATCCACTTCATCCATACTCTCTTCTAATATGATACCTAGTCTTTCATTACCTAAATTTTTTGTTGCTAATCACCTTGTTCTTTCCTATGTACTCTTTTAATTCCTTCATACCATCCCAAATTTTCTACCAACCTTTTGCACTTCTCTTAAGAATCACTCCAAAGCACTGTGTCATTGACAGAAGTCAACAGTGACAACTCTTACTTTTTATTAGATTCTTTATCTTTTAAGCCCACACCTCTTCCCCAACACCCTACCATTCACTTCTTTTACAGCCCCATCTATAAATGTATTAACTATGGTGACATCACTAATCACTGTCTGAGGCCTGGTTTTACTGTAAAACATTCTCCCTCTCTTCTACATTCCTCAACCTGATCCTTGTTATGCTCACTATCCTTTCATATTTACAATAAAGTAAATACTGAAGGAGGGGCACCATGAGCTTAGCTTTGCTCATGTAGATAAAAATGTGTAATTACCTGTACTTACATTTTTCCATTTCCTTCATAATTATTACTAGGTTTATCTTATAGTTTCGTACTATTAAAGTGTGTTGTGTTGGTTTCTTAAAACAGGTTTTGTACTAGTGTGAGTGAGACTGAGCAGTTACCTCTCAGGTGGTTGACCTGTACTCGTATCACTGTTTCTCTCAGAGCTGTTAATGCATTTTGTGAAACCCTCCAAAAATGCTTGCCACTTTTGCATTCTTCATTATAACTTTGTTTTCTCTGATTTGTGATCCAACTTAAACTGGAGGAATCAGCTTGATATAGTACAATAAACTAGCATTTATTTATTTATTTATTTATTTAATTTATTTATTTATTTATTAACACATCGGCTGATTCCCACCAAGGCAGGGTGGTCCGAAAAAGAAAAACTTTCAATATCATTCACTCCATCACTGTCTTGCCAGAGGGGTGCTTTTACACTACAGTTATAAAACTGCAACATTAACACCCCTCCTTGAGAGTGCAGACACTGTACTTCCCATCTCCAGGACTCAAATTCAGCCTGCCGGTTTCCCTGAATCCCTTCATAAATGATACTTTGCTCACACTCCAACAGTACGTCAAGTATTAAAAACCATTTGTCTCCATTCACTCCTATCAAATATGCTAATGCATGCTTACTGGAAGTCCAAGCCCCTTGCACACAAAACCTCCTTTACCCCTTCCCTCCAACCTTTTCTAGGCCGACCCCTACCCTGCCTTCCCTCCACTACAGATTTATACACTCTTGAAGTCATTTTGTTTCGCTCTGTTCTCTCTACATATCCGAACCACCTCAACCCCTCCTCAGCCCTCTGGATAATAGTTTTGCCAATCCCGCACCTCCTCCTAATTTCCAAACTACAGTGGACCCTCGTTTTTCGTAATTAATCTGTTCCAGGGAGTGTGACTATTATCGAAATTGACGATTTGCAAATCCATTTTCCCCATAAGAAATAATGTAAATCCAGTTAATTCGTTCCAGACACCCAGAAGTATCAAAAAAAAAAAAAAATTTTTTCCTTGAAGATAAATTTACATGCACAAAAGAATGAACATTCAACATGACAGTTACCTTTATTGAAGGCTGTTGTTGATGAATGAAAGACAGGGAGGAGGAGAGAGGGAAGAGAGGCTATTGTTTGGAATGGGAATCCCCCTCCATAAGGATTCTAGGTCACTTCAGGGGTCACTTCCCTAGCTTAAATATAGATTTACATGCAGAAAAGAATGCCAAATAAATGTAAAGCACTAATAAAATGTATAAATGAACATTTAACATCACACTTACCTTTATTGAAGACTCTTGTTGGTGTATACCAGATGGGGCAGAGGGAGGGGAGGCGAGTTTATTGTTGGAGAATGACACTAATATCAAATCTGTGGCTTATTTATCTATCAATTCAACTAATATGACATGAACAATATTAATAACATAGAAACATGGAATATACTCTACAATGAATAAAATAAGTCATTATGTATATCACAAGAGGTGTTCTGTTGGTGTTGTTGGGTGTATAAGGGCCACTGAGACCATAAGCCGTCCATAATGGTGGTGAAGCAGCAGCTGAGGCGACCATGTTTTCTGTAGACCTATATAACTCCAACATTGGAGGAGTCAGTAGAATCGCTGAATCACTGAAGAAGGCACACTACCACCATCACAACCACTACCACCATCACTACCACTACCACCATCACTACCACTACCACCCTATACCACCACACTAAATCACCATCACTACCACTCTCTACCACTATCACAACCACCCTCTACCACTATCACAACCACCCTCTACCACTATCACAACTGCTACCACCTTCTACCACCATCACTACCACCCTCTACCACCAATCCCCTACCACCCTCTACCACCATCACTACCACCCTCTACCACCATCACTACCACCATCACTACCACCCTCTACCACCATCACTACCACCCTCTACCACCATCACTACCACCCTCTACCACCATCACTACCACCCTCTACCACCATCACTACCACCCTTTCCCCCCCCCTCTACCACCATCACTACCACCCTCTACCACCTCTCTACCACCATCACTACCACCCTCTACCACCATCACTACCACCCTCTACCCACCATCACTACCACCATCACTACCACCCTCTACCACCATCACTACCACCCTCTACCACCATCACTACCCCCACCACCCTCTACCCCCAAATCACTACCACCCTCTACCACCATCACTACCACCTCTCACTCACTACCACCCTCTACCACCATCACTACCACCCTCTACCACCATCACTACCACCCTCTAACCACCTCACTTCCACCCTCTACCACCATCACTACCACCCTCTACCACCATCACTACCACCCTCTACCACCATCACTACCACCCTCTACCACCATCACTACCACCCTCTACCACTATCACAACTGCCACCACTCAGCCACCACCACTTTCGTACTTTTCTACAAACATTTTCTTAAATTGTGTGTTTCTCACATTCTTTACCAAAGAGCTGGCACTAGAAGCTTTCTTTGGAGCCATGGTGACTTATTTAGCAGTTGCAAGCACTAAAACAAATGGAATTTTATGAAATGTATCGTATGAACTTGTGGGATCATCCTCACTCACTGATAAACAATGGCACACTGGTTGGGAATGGAGTGTGAGGTGGCTCGGAGCCGTGTGTACGGATCCCAGACGAATGACTATTTGCTAATCAAACAACGATTTGCAAGTCAATGTTTAGATGAAAAAAATATTATGATTTCTGAAAATTGTGACTTTCGAGCCTTACGAAAAACGAGGGTCCACTGTATGAATTGTATGCATTATATTCACACCATACATTGCCCTCAGACATGACATCTCCACTGCCTCCAGCCTTCTCCTCATTTCAGCATTCATCACCCATATAAGAGTGTTGGTATAACTATACTCTCATACATTCCCCTCTTTGCTTCTACGGACAAAGTTCTTTGTCTCCACAGACTTCTAAGTGCACCACTCATCCTTTTTCCCTCGTCAATTTTATGATTCACGTCATCCATCATAGACCCATCTGCTGACACGTCCACTCCTAAATAGTATCTCTCCCTCCAATCTGATATCGAGTCTTTCGTCACCTAATCTTTTTATCCTCATCACTTCACTCTTTCCTATATTTACTTTTAATTTTCTTCATTTACATACCCTACCAAATTCATCCACCAACCTCTGCAACTTCTCTTCAGAGTCTCCCAAAAGCACAGTGTCATCAGCAAAGAGCAACTGTTACAACTCCCACTTTGTGTTTGATTCTTTATCTTCTAACTCCACACCTCTTCCCAAGACCCTCGCATTCACTTCTCTTACAACCCAATCTATAAGTATAGTATTGAACAACCACGGTGACATTACACATCCTTGTCTAAGGCCTACTTCTACTGGGAAATGATCTCCTTCTCTCCAACATACTCTAACCTGCACCTCACTATCCTCTTAAAAACTCTTCACTGCTTTCAGTAACCTACCTCCTATACCATACACCTGCAACATCTACCACATTGCCCCCCTATCCACCCTGTCATACACCTTTTCCAAATCCATAAATGCCACAAAAACCTCTTTACCCTTATCTAAATACTGATCACCGATATGTTTCACTGTAAACACTTGGTCTACACACCCCCTACCTTTCCTAAAGCCTCCTTGTTCATCTGCTATCGTATTCTCCGTCTTACTCTTAATTCTTTCAATAATAACTACCATACACTTTACTAGGTATACTCAACAGGCTGATTCCCCTATAATTTTTACACCTTTTGTCATTTTTGCCTTTATGCAAAGGAACTATGCATGCTCTCTGCCAATCCCTAGGCACCAACCACTCCAAAACTATATCCTCACCTGCTTTTAACATTTCTATCTTTATCCCATCAATCCCAGCTGCCTTACCCCTTTCATTCTACCCACTGCCTTATGAACTTCTCCCACACTCAAAACTGGCTCTTCCTCACTCGTACAAGATGTTATTCCCCTTGTCCTGTACATGAAATACATGCTTCCCTATCTCATGAACATTTAACCCTTAAATGGTCCAACGTATATTATTTTTAAAAAAAAAACCATACCACGGGCGGGATTGAACCGCGGTCAGAGAGTCTCAAAACTCCAGACCATCGCGTTAGCGGGTTCAATCCCGCCGTGGTATGGTTTCTTTGCAATCGTGTCATTCGATTTTGTAGTAATATATGTTCTCTCGCGTAGCGCCCCAAACGTAAATATACGTTTCCTTTGTCATTCATTCAATGTTGGCACAATAAGCCTGAGTCGCCTAGACATGAGAAAATGGGCGTGCGCACTCAGTGTGTGCCATATGAAAAAAATTGGGGATGCCTGGGTACCACATGCTCTTTTTTCCTGTAAAAAAAAAAAAAAATTTTTTTTCTCGAAAAATTCTGGGTGCTGCGCAGGTGAACGTATATACAGTGGACCCCCGCATAACGATATTAATCCATTCCCGAGAGCTCATTGTTATGCGAAATTATCGTTATGCGAATGAATTTTCCCCATAAGAAATAAGGGAAATCAAATTAATCCGTGCAAGACACCCCAAAGTATGAAAAAAAAAATTTTTACCACATGAAATATTAATTTTAATACACACAAACTGAAAAAGGCATGCACAGTTACATGACACTTACCTTTATTGAAGATCTGGTGATGATTGATAGGATGGGAGGAGGAGAGTCTCTCAGTGTTTAGAAGGGGAATCCCCTTCCATTAAGATGTTAGGTGTCAAGTCCTTTTCTGGGGTTACTTCCCTTCTTCTTTTAATGCCTCTAGGACCAGCTTCAGAGTCACTGGACTTATGTCGCACAACATATCTGTCCATAGTGGCCTGTACCTCTCGTTCCTTTATGACTTTCCTAAAGTGTTTCACAACAGTGTCAGTGTAATAGTCACCAGCACGGCTTGCAATAGCTGTGTTAGGGTGATTGTCATGAAAAAAGGTTTGCACTTTAAGCCACATTCCACACATTTCCTTAATCTTTGAAGTAGGTAACTTCTTCAATTTCTCTCTCTCCTCCTCCGAAGCAGTTTCTTCAGGTCTGGCCTCTTGCTGTTGAAGTTGATCTAGCAGCTCATCAGTGGTTAGTTCTTCATTGTCCTCCTCCACCAACTCTTCCACATCATCCCCACTAACCTCCAACCCCAAGGACTTTCCCAATGCCACAATGGATTCCTCAACTGGCATAGGATTCCCAGGGTTAGCCTCAAACCCTTCAAAATCCCTTTGGTCTACACATTCTGGCCACAGTTTCTTCCAAGCAGAGTTCAGGGTCCTCTTAGTCACTCCTCCCCAAGCCTTACCTATAAGGTTTACACAATTGAGGATATTAAAGTGATCTCTCCAAAACTCTCTTAAAGTCAATTGAGTTTCTGAGGTCACTACAAAGCACCTTTCAAACAGAGCTTTTGTGTACAGTTTTTTGAAGTTTGCAATAACCTGCTGGTCCATGGGCTGCAGGAGAGGAGTGGTATTAGGAGGCAAAAACTTGACCTTAATGAAGCTCATGTCCCCATAAAGTCGCTCTGCCACGTCTGTAGGATGACCAGGGGCATTGTCTAACACCAGGAGGCACTTAAGGTCTAATTTCTTTTCAGTTATGTAATCTTTCACATTGGGGGCAAATGCTTGGTGTAACCAGTCATAGAAAAAGTCCCTAGTGACCCATGCCTTACTGTTTGCCCTCCACAGCACACAAATTAGCCTTGAGAATATTCTATTGCCTGAACGCTCTGGGAGTTTCTGAGTGATACACTAATAAAGGCTTCACTTTGCGATCACCACTAGCATTGGAACACATCAACAGAGTAAGCCTGTCTTTCATAGGCTTATGTCCTGGGAGTGCCTTTTCCTCCTGAGTAATGTAGGTCCTGCTTGGCATTTTCTTCCAAAACAGGCCTGTTTCATCACAATTAAACACTTGTTCAGGTTTCAGTCCTTCACTGTCTATGTACTCCTTGAATTCCTGCACATACTTTTCAGCTGCTTTGTGGTCCGAACTGGCAGCCTCACCATGCCTTATCACACTATGTATGCCACTACCCTTCTTAAATCTCTAAAACCAACCTTTGCTGGCCTTAAATTCACTCGCATCATCACTAGTTGCAGGCATTTTTTTGAAAGTTAAGACACATGTGCAACATTTGGATATCTTTATTGTAGACGTTTCGCCATCCAGTGGCTTTATCAATACAGATTCTAGGACATAATAGGAAGACAGTAGAACTATATACAAAAGATGAGGTAATCAGTCCCTCGGCCTTGGAGTTAGTGTTCACAGCATCGTGGTGGAGGAGAATCTGAAGCAAAGGCAAGAAGACTGACGTTTATATAGGCGTCAGTGGAAGGGACGGGCAGCAGACGAGGGCAGTCACTGGTAGGCGGGATTCCCCAGTGGAAGTAGGTCCTTCCCAACTAACCCATTTCTTTGGGAAGGACCTACTTCCACTGGGGAATCCCGCCTACCAGTGACTGCCCTCGTCTGCTGCCCGTCCCTTCCACTGACGCCTATATAAACGTCAGTCTTCTTGCCTTTGCTTCAGATTCTCCTCCACCACGATGCTGTGAACACTAACTCCAAGGCCGAGGGACTGATTACCTCATCTTTTGTATATAGTTCTACTGTCTTCCTATTATGTCCTAGAATCTGTATTGATAAAGCCACTGGATGGCGAAACGTCTACAATAAAGATATCCAAATGTTGCACATGTGTCTTAACTTTCATATTGTCGGTATTTTATACCTTTCTTGCACAGGCATTTTTTTAATTAAATCCTGATGCAACTTCCTAGCCTTTTCGCTTATGATCACTTGAGAGATGCTATCTCCTGCTATCTATTTTTCATTTATCCATACCAGTAAGAGTCTCTCAACATCTTCCATCACTTGCGATCTCTGTTTCGAAAACACAGTTGAACCTTTGGCAAGAACAGCTTCCTTGATTGCCATTTTGTTGGACACAATAGTAGCGATGGTTGATTGGGGTTTACTATACAACCTGGCCAGCTCGGAGACACACACTCCACTTTCATACTTAGCAATGATCTCTTCATCTCCATAGTAATTCTCACCCTTATTCCTTTAGGGTTGGCACTAGAAGCTTTCTTGGGGCCCATGATCACTTATTTTGCAGATAAAACCACCAAAAACACTGTAATAATACGAAATGTTCCGATTGTATGCTTGGATGTTACCGTGGAGGCTGGCGGAACATGTGAGAGTCAGGCCGCACATTAGACGCGTCTCGGACGAATAGCGTTGAGCGGGTTTTTTAGCGGTATGCGAGGCAAAATCTTAGCGATAAAATGTATCGGTATGCGGATTTAACGTTATGTGATGCCAACGGTGCGGGGGTCCACTGTATATGTTTGGACCATTTAAAACCCTCTGGGGGTTTCGGACGTACTAGTACGTCTTACGACCCAGAGTTTTTGATGTACTAGTACGCCTAAATTCTAGCGCCCTCAAATCTAGTGAGAGAAGGCTGGTAGGCCTACATATGTAAGAATGGGTCTGTGGTCAGTGTGCGCAGTATAAAAAAAATCCTGCAGCACACGGTGCGTAATGAGAAAAAAAAATAGACCATGTTTTTGGATTAAAACTGCGACTTTGCACTGTATTTTCGTATGGTATTTATTGTTGTATTCTAGTTTTCTTGGTCTCATTTTATAGAATGGAAGACATATTGCAGAAATTGAGATGATTTTGACAGGTTTTACAATGAAAAGTACCTTGAAATTGAGCTCAAAGTAGCAGAAATGTTCGATTTTTACCAAAGTTCAAAAGTAAACAAATCATGCCAAGCGTCCAGTACACATCAACTGGTGAGTCTCATATTCTTTCACAAGTGTGTTGATATTATTTATACCATTTCTACACTAATGCAGTAGTCTGTATAACAGTAAATCTTATTTTTTTTTTTGTAAGAACAAAAATTCAAAGTGGAAAGCCAAAGAAATATAAGAGGGGCCTGGGGATGTGACTACCGAACAGAGAACTTGTTATTTTAGTGCCAGGAATGTCTTTCTTGTTTATTCTGGACCCTATTTGGAAATTGGCATCTTTTGAAATTTGTGTGAAATTGGCAAAATTGCTAAATTCTGATCACTTTATTGGATAGTTGAAATCGATAAATGGGTGGTTTCTTGTACTCATTCGATAGACAAAATGGAGTTTTAGCGAAATAGTTATGATTTTTGTCGACTAGTACATTGGAATTGGCCGAAACAATGCTCAAAGTGGGCAAAATCGCCGATGCGTAAACATCGTCGAGACCGCTAACTTCGCGAGAGCATAATTCCGTAAGTTTTCCATCAAATTTCGTACTTTTGGTGTCATTATGACTGAGAAAAGATTCTCTATCTTTTTGTAAGAATTTTTTTTTTTTTTTTGAAATTTGGCCGACCCTGAGAACAAGTCTCTGAGAGGACCTGTCGACCCCCAAAGGGTTAACCCTTTGGGGGTCGGCGTGCCACTTCCCTAGAGTTACACACACACACACACACACACACACACACACACACACACACACACACACACACACACACACACACACACACACACACACACACACACACACCACACACACCACACACACCTCACCACACACCTCACACACACTCCACACACACCTCCACACACACACACTCACACACACACACACTCACACACACACACTCTCCACACACACACCTCACAACACACACTCACACACTCATCACCACACACACACACCATCACCACACACACACTCACACCACACACAACACACCACACAATCACACACACACACACACACCACACACACTCACAACACACATCACACACACACACACACACACACACACAACACACCACACACACTACACAACTCTCACACACACACACACACACACACACACACACACACCACACACACACACACACACCACACACACACCCACACACACACACACACACACCACACACACACCCACACACACACACACCCCACACACTCACACACACACACCACACACACACACACACACACACACGCACCACACAACAAAGCCACACTGCACGCACACACAACACACACACAATCACACACAACACACACACACACAACACACACACACACACACACACACACACACACACAGGATGTTCCAGGGAGGGGACACAGAAACAAGAGGCCACAATTGGAAGTTGAAGACACAAATGAGTCAGAGAGATAGGAAGTATTTCTTCAGTCATAGAGTTGTAAGGCAGTGGAATAGCCTAGAAAATGACGTAGTGGAGGCAGGAACCATACACAGTTTTAAGACGAGGTTTGATAAAGCTCATGGAGCGGGGAGAGAGAGGGCCTAGTAGCAACCGGTGAAGAGGCGGGGCCAGGAGCAGGACTCGACCCCTGCAACCACAAATAGGTGAGTACACACACACACACACACACCACACACACACACACACACACACCACACACACACACACACACACACACACTCACACTCACACACACACACTCACACACACACTCACACACACACTCACACACACACTCACACACACACACTCACACACACACTCACACACACACACTCACACACACACACTCACACACACACACTCACACACACACACACTCACACAACACTCACACACAACAACTCACACACACACTCACACACACACACTCACACCACACACATACACTCACACACACACACACACACACACACACACACACACACTCACATCACACACTCACACACACACACTCACTCACACACACACACAACACACACACACCACACACACACACACACACACTCACACTCACACTCACACACACTCACACACACATCACACACACACACACGGGGCCAGAGCTAAGACTCGACCCCTGCAACCACAAATAGGTGAGTAACATACACAGGAGGTGAAGAAGCTCTTAAGTGACCTTGACACCTCAAAGGCGATGGGACCGGACATCTCCCATGGGTCCTTAGAGAAGGAGCAGAGATGCTGTGCGTGCCTCTAACCACAATCTTCAACACATCCCTTGAAACTGGGCAACTACCTGAGAAATGGAAGACAGCTAATGTAGTCCCCATATTTAAACCCCCCATTTTTTTCCTTTAAAAAAGGGGCAAAGGCTTGCCCTTCCACAAACCAAAACCCCCCCAAAAATGGGAACACCGAGAAAAAAAGCATAAAAGTTATTTGAAAAAAAACAAAAACGGGGGATTTAAAAAGAGGTTCACTTTTGGGGTTTTAAAACGGGGACAGGGGAGTTCAACCATGGAAAAGGACAAATTTAAAAAAAAAACCCAGATGGAGGAAAACAATTGTCCCCTCCTGGAGTTTTATGAAAGGGTAAAAAGGGAAGAACGAGAGAGAGGGGTGGGTAGAACTTTTCCAATCAAAGCCTTTGCAAGCCCCCAAAAGATTGGGGAGGGGGAGACCGCGAAAGAAAAAGGGAGGGCCCCAAGGAAAAGGGGAATCCCTCAGGGGGAAACGACGGGGGTTTGAAAATACGGGGCCTTTTACGGGGCCCCACACTTCAACCCATCTGGCCCTGTTTTTTTTAAAAGGCGAATGGGGAAAAAACCTGAATCCCCTTTTCCGTACTAATTTTAAGGGAAGAAGAAAAAGGGGACAATGGGGGCCCAAAAAAACGGGAAAGGGGGCGGGGCCCAGTCGGGGGAACCCAACCCCTGCAAAGTCAAAAAAGTTGGGGGGGGAAAAGCCCCAAAGGTTAGGCTAGTGGACAAAGAAAGTTAGGGAAAGTTTTAAAAAGGGGGCACCACCGGAGGCAAATCAAAAAACTGGAAAAAAAAAGCCGGGGGGGAAAATAGAATAGGTTTGACCAAAAAGGGAAAATTTTCAAGAAGAACAGGGGCCCCAAGGGGGTTGACCACGGGAAACCCCCCTGAAAAGACTAAAGGGAGGTCAAGGGAACGGTAGAAGAGGTTCTCGAAATGGAAGGTCAGCAATTGGAAAGGGGCCTTAAAAAGCAAAAGAAGGGGGAAAAGGGGGGGGGGGGGGGGGGGGGGGGGGGGGGAAGGGGGGGGGGGGGGGGTGGGGGCGGAACCATACTTTTTTAAAGAGGGGTAGCAAAGCTCAGGAAGCAAAGGAGAGAGGCCCCCAGTACGATCAGTGAAGAGGCGGGCAGGAGCTGAGCCCGCCCCCTGAAACCAAAATTAGGTGGTACAATTAGGTGTTTACACACCTAACACTTCTCTTCTCTCTTCTCTCCCCTCTCTCTCTCTCTCTCCCCCCCCCTCTCTCTCTCTCTCTCTCTCTCTTTCTCTCTTTCTCCTCTCCCCTCACTTCACTCTCTCCTTCCTCTCTCTCTCCCCTTCTCTCCACTCTTCATCTCCTCCCCTCTCTCTCTACTCCTCTCTCATCTCTTCTCACTCTCACTTCACTCTCTCTCCTCTTCTTCTCTCTCTCTCTCTCTCTCTCTCTCTCTCTCTCTCTCTTTTCCTCTCTCTTCTCTCTCCTCTCTTCTCTCTCTTCTCCCTCTCTCACACTCACTCGTAATAAGGATTGCAGATGTTTTTGGGGAATGATGGTTTAAAAACCCCCCAAGGTTTGCCTATTGTGAAAGTTTTTTTGTAATGTTTTTTTCCTCCTCAAAAAAAAAAAAAAAAAAAAAAGTTTTTTTATGAATTCGTTTTTGCTAAACTGGCCTTTCATTAATAATTTAGTTTTTATTTCACAGGTAACTAAAAACATTTCATCTTCGGGGAATTTTGTAAACGGAAAAACCAGGCCCAAAATTGTGCAAAAATTTTATTTTTTTTACAAACTTGGGGCAACAGTCAAAACAAAACAGCCTTTTTTTTTTTATGCTGCTTAACCCCATGAAAAACCCGTTGAAATTGGCCCAAAAAAAAAAAAATTTTGGGGTGATTTCCTTGCCCCTCTCTTAAAAAAATTCCTAAAAAATTTTTCCCCCATCTTCTCGATACCTTAACTCTAATTTAAATCTCCCTTTCCCCTATTTTTAATGTCAAACCCATTTTTTCCCTAGGTTTCCTTAACTTATTTTTTATTGTTGCTTTTTTGTAAACCCAAAACCCTTGAGATGTTCCCAAAAATTTCACGTTTTTTATGAATTAAACCTGAGAAAATTTTTTGCTGGGCACATTTCCTTTTACTTGCTTAACCCTTTCAGTGTCGGGCCCGTAGTTTACACCAAAATTCTAAGGCTTAAAAATCTAGAAAGAAAAAGCTGGTAGACTATGTGAGAGAATGGATCTGCATGGTCAGTGTGGCAGTATAAAAAAAATCCTCAGCAACTGCTAATGGAAAAAAAAATCGACGTTTTTATTTTTAACCTTGACTGTCGGGTGTTATATTTTCTTATGGGGGTTACCGTGTTTGGCGTTATTACTCTAATTCTAGCGCTTAAAATAAAGCAGGAAAAGCGGGTAGGCCCCATGTGAGGAATGGGTCTGTGGGCGTGTGCCCCCCCCTTATAAAAATTTCTGGAACATGCAGTGAAATGAAAAAAAAAACCCCCCGACCGTTTTTTTTTTAATTTAAAATGCCGACCTTGTGGCTATTTTGTATAGTTTTTGGTTGATTCTCGTTTTTCTTGGTCCATTTGATAGAAGGAAAACATTTAAGGAAAATGGGTTTTTTTTTGATTGTTTTTAATAAAGGGGAACCGGGAAATGGGAAAAAGTGGGGGAAATGTTTGTTTTTGCCGATTTTCAAACGAAAAAAAAATGAGTCTTGCCCAATAAAGGGTCCAATGCCATTTAATATGCACATGAAGGGGTTGATGTTTTTATACGTTTTAAACAGTATTCAGTATCTGCAAACAGTAAATCCTTATTTTTGTTTAAATAAAAATTCAAATAGAAAGCAAGAGTAATATCGAGGGTTTGGGACTGACTGATGAACAAAGAAATGTTATTTTGAGCCATGAATGTTGCTTTGTTCATTTGGCCTTTTTTTGAAATTGTCATTTTTTTTAAATTTTTGTAAAATTTGGCCCAAAATTTGCAAATTTCTGCCCATTTTTATTGGGTATTTTGAAATGGGTAATTAGGCTTTTTTGTCCCTTTTTGTAGAAAAAATGGTTTCTAAAAAAAATATTTGAGTTTGGGTCGACGGGAACAAAGGAATTAGCCGAAAATATGGTAAAAATGAGGCGAAATCCCCGTTTTGTAAATATCGCCAGGTCGTAACTCGGGGAGGCTTTAATTTCCGTCAGTTTTCTATCAATTTTGTTTTTTTGGTGTCTTTACAATGGGGGAAAAGATTTCTTTTTTTAATAAAAAAATAACTTTTTTTTTTAAAATTTTGCGCACCAGGAGACACTTAGGATTGGGGGTTGCGACATTGGGGGGTTTAAAACCCAATTTGAGGTGATTTTTTTGGGGTTTTTAGGTGTATTTGTGTTTTGGGGTTAAATTGAAATGGAAGATTGTTAAGAAACAGTGATTTTGATTGGTTTCAAAATAAAAGTAGTACTTAAATTGAGTTAAGTGCAAAAAGTGTTTGTTTTTACCAATGTTCAAGGGAAACAAAGACGTCACTGCCCAATACTGTCCAACTGCCCAGTCAATAGCGTCACAAAATGGGTTGACTTATTTACCCAAATTTATCAAAATAATGCTGTAGTCTGTAGCAAAAATTTTTTTTTTGTGTGATAAAAATTCAAAGGGAAAAGAAAGGTGATATAATGGGGCCTGGAGTTTGCTAAAACCAGAAAAAAGGTTTTTTTGTGCCGGAATGTGGCATTGTTTTTTTGACCCTATTTCAAAATTTTGTAAATTTTGGAAAATTGCCCCCTTCGACTATTTTGTTTGTTGAAATCAGAAAAGGGCATTTCTTGTATCATTTGTAGAAAAAAATGCTTGAGTTTGGTTTATGGGAAATGGGAATTGGCCCGAAAATGGGGCTCAAAGGGGGCGAAATTGTGATGTTTTAAATGCCCAAAAACCAAAAGTTTCAAGAGCGTAATTCTGAAATGCCCCAGAAATTTCTATTTTTGGTGTCATTACTATCGGGAAAAGATTCTCCATCTTTTCATAAAAAAATTTTTTTTTTTTTTTTTTAAATTTTTTGCCTGAGGGAAGTTTGTGAGCGGGGGTTTGACAGTGAAGGGTTAATAAACCTTTATAAAAAAAATAGTACTTCGATTGCTATTTTTAAACATCCGGGACCAATAGGAACGTCTAAGGCAGGGAAAAGGGGGCGATACAGATTTTGGGTTTTCCCCCACAGATTGAGATTTGGGAAAATTTTAAAAAAAAATACCAAATTTATTGAATAATAACTTGTTTAAAACAAAATTTCTCTGCTTTTTTTGAACAATTACTTTATATAGATGAGTTTTATTTATTTGACATGAAGCACTTCAAAGGATGGGCTGAAAATGGAAAGTGAAAAGGTAGGGGTTCGTTTTTGATAGCAAGGAGGGAAAAAAAAAAAAAAAGGTTTTGCGGACCCTGGTCTGTCTATTGTAATTTTAAAAACACAAGTAACTCTTGCTTCTTTTGCGGTTTTTTTCCCCCCCGCCCTAAAATCTGTCAGCAAACTTTTCTGTGGGTTTATTATCTTTTATAGACCCTTCTGCTGAGGGTTTTACTCAAAAAAAATCTAAATACTGACATCCACTTCTTCATACTTTCTCCGTCTGTATTCAGTCCTCAGTACCCTCATCACCTTTCCCTTTTTTAGTTAAATTCTACACAAATAACCCGCACATAGGGAAAAGGGGCTTGGACAAGTTTTGGGCTGTTTGCACCCTTTTCAAAGTTCACTAACGAAAAGGTGGGGAAACCAGAAATTTTGGGGAGTGGGGAAAAAGAACAGGAACAAGCAGGAAGAAAAGGAGTAGTGGTAGTAGTGTAGTAGTAGTAGTGTGACTTTGTAAGTCGTCCATCAGATAAAAAAAACTCGAAGCTCCCCTTTCCTATGTGTGGGTTATTTGTGTATTGTTCCAGTCATGTATTGCACCTTTTGTTTTTATTTTAAAATTTTTTTGCTTTCTTTTTAAAATGCCCCAAATTCACCCCCAGCCTTTCAATTAATTTTAGAATCTCCAAAAGAACTGTCATAGCAAAGAACAACTGTGATAATCCCCCCTTGTACAGATCCCAAAATCTTTTATCCTGCCCCCTACCCCGTGCCTCCGACCCCCTTTTTTTTAAATACCCCCTCTATAAAAAGTTAAAAAACCAAAAAGAATTTTGATCCCTGTTAAAAACCCCAACTTTTTTTGGGGAAATAGCCTCCCTTTTTGCTTACCCCAACCTGAGCCTCACTATATAAAACCCCCCTGCTTTTAACCCTTGCGGGTCCAGACCCAAAATTTGGGCTGTCCACGGGTCCAAAAATTTAAAAAAAAAAAAAAATCTTATAAATGGTAGAGAATCTTTTTTTGAAAGGAATAAAACAAAAAGTATATATTTGGGGGAAAATTGATGAAATTATGCGAATCAATTTTCCCCCTAAGAAATAATGGAATCAATTAAACCCTGCAGGCCCTAAAAGTATGAAAAAAAAAAATTTTCCACATGAAATTTAAATTTATTTCACAAAACTGGAAGACTGCACAGTTTTTTTGTACTCAAATAACAAAAGAATCATGACACTTACCTTTATGAAGATCGGGTGGTATTGATGGGAGGGGGGGGAGGGGAGAGTGTCGAAGTTGTTAATGTTTAGAAGGGGAACCCCCTTCCATTAGGACTTGAGGTGCAAGTCCTTTTCGGGGTTTTCTTTCCCTTCTTTTTAAAGCACAGGACCCGTTTGGGTCCCTGGACGTCGTCGACAACAACCTTCCATAGAGGCCTATCCCCTCGTTCCCTTTTTGACTTTCCAAAGTGGTTCCCAAAATTTTCATTTACAGGTTGCCCCACGGCTTGCAGTTTCTGTTGAGGGTGATTTCATTAAAAAAGGTTTGCACTTCAAACCCCTTTTTCACACATTTCCTTAATCTTTGAAATAGGAATTCTTTAATTTTTCTTCCCCCCCCCCCGAAGCAGTTTTTTCGGTTGGCCTCTTGCTGTTGAAGATGATCTAGCAGTCTTTAGTGGTTAGTTTGTCATTTTCCCCCCCACCAACTTTCCCACCCCCCATAACCCCCCAACCCAAGGACTTCCCCAATGAAAAAAATGGATTCCCCAATGCATAGGATTCCCAGGGTTTGCCGAAACCCTCAAAATCCCTTTTTTCTAACATTCGGGCCAGTTTCTTCCAAGCAGAGTTCAAGGGGCTTCTTAGTCACTCCCTCCCCGCCTTACCTATGGTTTACACAATTGAGGATATTAAGTGTACCCCCAAACTATTTAGAGTCAAAAGAGGTCTGTGGTCCCTTCAAGCACCCTTCAAAATACTTTGTGACAGTTTTTTGAAGTTGGAAATGACCTGTGGGCCTGGGCGCAGGGAAAGGGTGGGATTAGGGGGCAGAACTTGACCCTTTAAAAAAGCCATGTCCCCCCCAAAAAATCGCCTGCCAAGCGTGGATGCCCAGGGTTGTCTAATGCCCGGGGCACTTAAGGTCTAATTTCTTTCAGTTATGTAATTTTTTACTTGGAGGCAAATGCAGGGTAACCCGAAAGAAAAGCCCTAGTGACCCTGCCTTACTGTTGCCTCCACAGCAAACACAAATTAGCCTTGAGGATTTATTTTGCCGAACACTTGGGAGTTTCTGAGGGTAGACCAAAAAAGGCTTCACTTTGCATCCCCTGCATTGGCACACATCGAAGGGTAAGCCGTCTTTTTTTTATAGGTTATGTCCTGGGAGTGCCTTTTTTCCCCCGAGTAAAGTAGGTC
The DNA here is from genome assembly GCF_026875155.1 of Cherax quadricarinatus. Taxonomy (NCBI): domain Eukaryota; kingdom Metazoa; phylum Arthropoda; class Malacostraca; order Decapoda; family Parastacidae; genus Cherax; species Cherax quadricarinatus. Next base: position 21,699,345 of record NC_069481.1, on the reverse strand, counting down.
CTGCTTGGCAAATTTTTTCCAAAACAGGCCCGTTTCGTCGCATTAAAACTTGTTCGGTTTAAGCCCCCTGTCTATGTAAACTTGAAATTTCCCTTTAATACTTTTCGCTGGTTTTTGGTCCGTGGAGCCCCACCCTGCCTAAAACACACTATGATGCCACTCGATTTTAATCTTTCAAACCAACATTTGCTGGCCCAAAAATTTACTCACATCCCAGTTGCAGGCAAATTTCTTTCCAAAAAGCAGGGAACTGCCTTCCTTTTTACAAAAGACGCTTGAGAGATGCTTTCTCTGCTTCTGTTTTTTCATTTTCCCACCTAACAGTCTCTCAATATTTTCTAACATTGTGGTCACGTTTCGAATCACGTTGCCCTTTTGCAAAAAACACTTCCTGATTGTGTTTTTCCCGGTCACTTTTTAGAGAGGGGGATTGGGGTTTGGTTACAACCTGGCCAGCTCCGCAAAACCACCCCCTTTCGCTTTCAATTTCTCTTTTTCTTTCAATAGTCCTAGCCCCTTTTTTTCCCAAGGGTTGGCACTAGAAACTTTTTTGGGGCCCCTGGTGACTTATTTTCAAAACAAACACCCCAAAAAAACTGTGATAAAAGGAATGTACGAAAGATCCTTGGGGTTCAAGCACATGGTGGCTTTTAAAAACCCGGGACACACGGGCAGTTTAGGGGACACGTGGGCCGTCTCGGCAAACGGTTACCCGGTTTTTTTAAAGGGAACCGGGCAAAATGTTAGAAAATATCCCTACCGGTTTTTTCGGGTCGATCATCGTGAAAAGGGGGCCCCTGTCATGGGAACTCTTCTTTTTTTATAAATTTAACAAAAACACCAAAAATAAAAACACTTAACTTTTCATCTCTGTTTAAACCCCATTACCCACCTTTTATTTTCTCAGTGCCATGTGCCTTCCCCTCAACCCCCCTGGGCCCTCCTCTTTTTGTAAAAACGTTATCCCCCGGGGAGAAATTGCCCCTCCCCTTCAAAACTAAAATTTAACAACTCTTCAAAAAAATCCTTTCCTCTTTATAGCACCTTTACCTTCCCCCAAAATTCTGCTTTTTTTTTTTTAACTGCTAGTTTGTTTGCTCTCCACTACTCGCCTTTTAAAATCTCTACCAAAAAAACTTCTCTCAGCAAAATTTTCTGTTAATACTACCCCCTTTTTTCATTGGTTCTTCTTTTTCAGCCCCACCCCTCATTTTAACCCCCCTCTTCCCTTCCCCCATAATTTTCCTTTCATCTTTCATTTTTATGTTTTTAGAAAACCTTTTGTATGCTTATTTTACCTCATTCCACCAATTCTTCTTCCCCCCCTGCACCCCCCCTCCTATATCGAAAACCTCTCCGCACTCTTTTCTACGCATTCTTCATTTACTTTATACCCCCCTATCCTCTTATTTCTTGTTTTTTTTTTTAAAAAGTTTTAAAAAACTTTAATTTGAAAACTGTGGAGGTGTGCTAAACACGCAATGCATGCAGAAATTAAGTGTTGTAGTGATTGGGTTGTGTTAAATATTTACTAAGAAGTTTAAAAAAAAGGGAAAAATATGGAAAAGAACATTTTTATCCCACTGATAAAAAACGGTTCCTGTATGGTGAACAAAAAATTTTCCCAAAAAAATGTCACAAAAAGGGAGAAATGGGGGCATTGAAAATAAAAAAAACATTATATTAGTAAATGTAGGTGAAAATTTTACTACTGTTTTAAAAAAATTTTTTAAAAAATTTTAAATTTTGTACAAGTTAAAAAATTTCAGCTCTATGATTTTGCTTTTTCAGGTACAAAGGCCGCCAGGAATATTCTGCTAAAAATTTGGCCTTGGGGGGGAGATTTCCCAGAACACTTACTAGATGGCCACTTGGGAGGAGGCTGCACCCCTGTCTAGCATTTAAACGGTGAGGCTGCCCCCTTCTGGAAGAGAATTCCCAAATTAATATATTTTATTTTAAAAAAAAAAAAAATATTTGGCCCCAGGGAGTCAGGGCAAATTCACTTTTTTGTTCAAATCTTTGGGGAGTTTTTATGCGTTTCTGTGCCAAAGCCTAAAGCTTTTACCCTTAAAAAAAAAAATCAAGAAGTTTTTCCGTGTGTTGGGGGGTAAATACAAAGGCCCCCTTTTTAGCCCCATGTGAAGACTGGTAGACAATTCTGTATTTCAGCTTTGACAAAAAAGAAATGGCCATTAAAACCCCTTTTTGAAGTAGAGCGAAAAATACAAAATGCCACCCGTACCTTTGAAGAGTTTTTTAGAATTGCATACTCTCAGGCCCGGCCATGGGCCCGGTTTGTTGGGTTTGCCTGGTCAACCCCGGTGTTGTGCGGGGCCCCTGCCCCACATATCCATCACACCCTGGTTGATATGGCACCAAGTGAAGAACTGTCCATTCCCCCCTTTTAAAGGGTTTACACTTGTTCCAGCCAAGTTTTTTTTATCTTTGGTAAGATGTTAAAAGTCTAGGATTCGGATGTTGTGCGTGTTCCTTAAAGTCCCCCCCGCACCCCTGCTTGTACTGGGTTTTTTTTGCACTCCTTTCCTTTTTCTCACTCGAATTTTGGTAATGTGCAATTTGGGCCCGGCCCTTGAGTATTTCGGTATGTATTTTTCAGATTCTCCTTCCCCAATGAGTACATGTTAAAGACTTTAAGTCATTCCTAATTAGGTGCTTTACTGCTAATGGAGCTGTCAACGACTTGTACAGTGGACCTTTTACTAATGAGTTTAATTAATTTTTTAATCCACTCATAACCAATTTGCTCGTTATCAAATAATTTTTTAAATTTAAATTAATTGAAATGCCATTAATCCGTTCCAGCCCCCAAAAAAGCACCCCAATTTTTTTGTTACGGGTTTTTAAGTAAGAAAAATGTATTTATAAATAAGAAATGATTTTTGCCTTTTTCGCCAGGTCCCAGCAATGTTTTAGAAATGCTGGAGTATATAGGAAAATCCTTGAAGCATGGTGTAAGACGAGTGCCACTCCACTGCTAGTGGAGTGACACTCGTGGAGTGACATTTGATGATTGTGCACTGCCTTGGATTTATTTTTCACTGTTACAAATAAACATGTCTATCTGTTTCTATCTGTATTTGCCTGTCTGTCTAGCTCTATGTTTATCTCTGTCTGTGCAAACTGTCTGCTTGTCTTTCTGTCTCTCTGCTCATCTTAATGTCTCAGAGAGCTGCTCATGAACCAACAGGTATTAAACACGATGCAGAATTGGTCACGTTTGATTCCTGAGCAACTGAAAGTGTGTATTACTTGCCAGTCATGCTTATTATGCTATATATCTACAAGCATAGTATAGCACTTCGTCTGGATTTTTGGGGTTATCCTAGGAATTTACACTATGTATAACTGTATTTTTGTGTACCTGTGAGATAGAGACAGAGATAGGCAGAGACTGACAGAGATAGACACACAGAGACAGATATAGATACTGACAGACAGAAGAGATAGAGACAGCCAAAGCAAATCAGCCAGCCACCCAACCAGCCAGCCTGCTGAACATGTATTACACATGTTCCAGGATTTTCTCCTTACTTAGGGCATAGTTATAGAACATTCTGGCAGGATGACACTACCAGTGGTATCAAAATTGAAAGGATGTTGCACATTGGTTTATTATCGAGGTTTTTGATACAGTTTTTCGTAAGGATCAGAAGTCGTAATTTTCCAAAATAGTAACTTTTTCCGTCAAAACATTGACTTGCGAATCGTCGTTTGATTCACAAATAGGTGTTAGTCCCAGACGTGTACACACGCCTTGAGGGGCCCCACACTCCATTCCCAGCCAGTGTACCATTGTTTATCAGTGAGTGAGGACGATCCCTTGCGCTTACATGATGCATTTCATAATACGTATTCCATTTGTTTTAGCGCTTGCAACTGCTAAATATGCCACCATGGCTCCAAAGAAAGCTTCTAGTGCCAGCCCTTTGGTAAAGAATGTGAGGAAACAATATAATTCAAGAAAAAGTTTGTAGAAAAATATGAAAGTGGTGGTGGTAGTGATGGTAGAGGGTGGTAGCAGTTGTGATAGTGGTAGTAATGGTGGTAGAGGGTGGTAGTGATTGCAATGGTGGTAGAGGGTGGTAACGATTGCGAGGGTGGTAGTGATGGTGATAGAGGGTGCCTTCTTCAGTGATTTAGCAATTCTTCTAACTCCTCCAATATTGTTGGAGTTATATAGAGCTACAGCCTCAGCTGCAGCCTTCACCACCATTATGGATGGCTTAATCTTTCAGTGGCCCTTATACACCCAACAACAACAATAGAACACCAATTGTGACATACATAATGACTTATTTTATTTATTCTAGAGTATGTTCCATGTTTCTATGTTATTAATATTGTTTATTATGTCATATTAGTTGAATTGTGATAGATAAATAAGCTGTAGAGTTGATATTAGTGTCATATTCTCCAACAATAAGCTTGCCTCCCCTCCCTCTGCCACACACCAACAAGAGTCTACAATAAAGGTAAGTGTGATGTTAAATGTTCATTTATACATATTATTAGTGCTTTACATTTATTTGTCATTCTTTTCTGCATGTAAATCTATATTTTAGCTAGGGAAGTGACCCCTGATAAGGACTTCGTATGTAGAGTCCTTATGGAGGGGGATTCCCCTTCCAAACAATAACCTCTCTTCCCTATCTCCTCCTCCCTGTCTTCCATTCATCAACAACAGCTTTCAATAAAGGTAACTGTCATGTTGAATATTCATTCCTTTGTGCATGTAAATCTATCTTTAAGGTAAAAAAAATTATTTTGTTGATACTTCTGGGTGTCTGGAACGAATTAATTGGATTTACATTATTTCTTTTGGGGAAAATGGTTTCGCAACTCGTCAATTTCGATATTAGTCGCACACTCTGGAACGGATTAATTACAAAAAACTAGGGTCTACTGTATTTCCTTGGTATCCCCTGCGAGTGGCGGCATATCTGAAGTTCGCTCGTAACTCTGATTTTGGCTCTCAACTCAAAGCAAAAAATCGACCAAGCAACGGCTTGTAACTCGGAAAACTTGTAAGTTGGGGCACTCGTAAGTCAAGATACCACTGTATTTGTTCCAGCTCTGATATTTCTCCTGCTTTTAATGGGGCCATCATCACTGAGCAATATTCTAAATGAGTGAGCACTAGTAATTTGAAGAGTGTCACCATGAGCATTATTTTTCTTGTTTTGAAAGTTCTCAATACTCATTCCATCATCCTCCTGGCTGTCATGAACTTTGTCTTGTTATGGTCTTTAAGAGAAAGGTCAGCTGATGTAATTATTCCCAAGTCTTTTGTGTACTCGACTGAAGAAGCCTACTGTGTAGGCGTAACATTTCTAAATAAAGATACCATTTTAATATTCACTCCCAAGTCTCTTGTGTTCTTTTTGTTCTATTTGGTGGCCCTCTTGAGCCATTTGGCTAGTGGTACCACTACAGTGGAACCTCGACTTGCGAGTGTCCCAACTTACTCATTTTTCAAGATACGAGCCTTTGTTCGGTCAATTTTTTGCTCTGAGTTACGAGCCAACATCCAGGTTAAGAGCGAGCTTCCCCTTCTTCCCCCTCAACCCACAATCTGTGTACCTCGCTTGTTTATCTATGGTTTCATGCTTTAATTCCATGGACATCATCCTCTTTTTCTTCTCAGCACTGTCCTTTGCACTTTCTTATGACACATGGTTAGAAAAATAAATTTGGCATAATTGCACAAAATGCAAGCAAAAACATGAGAGAAGTGCACTGAGTTGGCGGTGTTCTGAAGCTCCTCATTATTATAATTATTATAATTATTATTATTATTATTATTATTATTATTATTATTATTATTATTAATTTAGGGAACTGGAGCACAGATCCAATTCCCTAGATCATGAGCCCCTCACCAGCGTGGTGAGGGGCACTTAATCTAGGGAATTGGATCTGTGCTCCAGTTCCCTAAATTAATAATAATAATAATGTGTGCTTCAGAACGCCGCCATTAGTTGGTGCAGCGAACGCCACAGCATCAGCTGAGCTGTGCAAATGTTTACGTCGCCGTGGAAGCATTTCTCGTATTTTGCTTGTGTTTTGTGCAGTTATTTTACCAAATATCTTCTTTTTAACCATGGGTTCTAAGAAAGTAAGTGCAACGTAGTGCTGAGAAGAAAAAGAGGATGATGTTCAAGGAATTAAAGCAGGAAATCATAGATAAAAAGCGAGGTGTGCAGGTTGTGGGTTGAGGGGGAAGCATCTCTGCTCCAGGATAAGTGTGTACATACACTTTATATAACCAGTTTATTTCTTTACATTCTCTATTATGTTTTATTATGTTTTATACAATATTTCTTATTTATAAATACATTGTTTCAGTGTTTTTCTTATGAAACTAGTGATCTAGTGCAGTTAGCCTCACAAATGCTCCTTTTTCTCTTACAATAAGAGGATGGGAAGAAATGGTCTATGTGGGAGCAGGAATGGCTGCCACCACTAGTCACATGACATATTTTATTCATTCAAGAGTATATATCATGTTTCTTTGTTATTTATATTGTTTATTATGTAATATTACATGAATTATGATAGGTAAATAAGTCGTCGAGTTGATATTGGCGTCATGTTGAAGTATTTTGTCCTGCCTCCTGAGAGCAGGAATTTCGCTGGAATGGATTAATGACATTTCATTTAATCTAAATGAGGAAAGTTGATTTGATATACAAGCAAATTGAGTTACAGGCTAGATAACGGAATGGATTACTTCCATAAGTCAAGGTTCCACTGTACATTGGACCCTCCGATATTGGCCAAATTGGATTTCAGTCACTTTTTTGGCTGAAATTCTATCCTGGATTTTGGTCAACAACTTGGAGATCGGCTGTATTGGACGTGTCTGCCCACCACTTTGCTACGTTGAGAGTCGGTCTGGCTGTGTGTCTGTGTGAGTGAGCAAGACTTTGTGCACTCATCCAAACATTTCATTATAATCCATTGTTTTTGTGGTTGTTTATTGAGTGTAACTGGGAAATAAGCCACGATGCCCCCCAAGAAAGTTCCTAGTGCCAGCCCTTTGGTAAAGAAAGTGAGAAACACGATAGAATTAAAGAATTCTGGGACTTTGAACTCTGCTTGAAGAAAATTGTGGCTTGAATGTGTCCAAGAGAAGGATTTTGAAGGGTTTGAGGCTGACCCTGATCCTGACCCTGTCAACTCTACCTGTTGTGGAATGTATTGTGGCATTGGGGAAGTCCATGGATGGGGTTGGATGTGAGTGGCCAGGATCAGGATGTGGAAGAGTTGGAGGACCACAGGGAAGAGCTAACCACTGAAGAGCTGCAAGACCTTCATCTGCAACAGCAACAGATCACAGCTGAGGAAATTGCTTCAGAGGAGGAGGAGGAAGAGAGAGAGGAGAAGGTACCTTCTTCAGTGATTAACCCCTTCAGGGTCCAAGGCCCAAATCTGAAGTGGTGCCCCAGTGTCCAAGAATTTAAAAAAAAAAAATTATTTTTTTTCTTATGAAATGGTAGAGAATCTTTTTGTGAAGGTAATAAAACAAAAAGTATGAAATTTGATGAAAAATTGACGAAATTATGCTCGCGAATTTTGATGTGTCAACGATATTTACGAATCGGCGATTTTGCCAACTTTGACTCCCATTTTAGGCCAATTACATTATTCCAGCCAACCAAATTCTTAGCTATTTCACTAGTATTACTTCTATTCTATCGATTGAGCACAAGAAATCAGCAAGTCAACTGTTTCAACTACAAATTAAAGCGATCGGAAATTGTTAATTTGGCCAATTTAACACAAAGTTCAAAATATTCCAATTTCAAAATAGGGTCCAGAATAAACAATGTAGGTATTCCTGGAACTAAACTAACATTTCCTCTGTTCATTAGTTACGTTTTGAGGCTTTACAAATAAATTCCATTTTGATTTTTTATTCACATATGAATTTTTATTCACACCAAAAAATAGAAGATTTACTGTTATGCAGTACTGTAATAATTGTATAAATATCATCACTATATTTGTGAATGCATATTAACCGCATTCGTGTT
>NC_069481.1:21639945-21690785 GCF_026875155.1 Cherax quadricarinatus | reverse complement strand
CCCCTTTTTGATTATAATAATAATTAATCTGATCACGTGGACCCTGAGTGTCTTTAGCATACAACAAAAGCTTTTGATTCTCTGATAATTATAAGTGTTGTTTTAAATTTGTTCAGATATACAGCAAATGTATGTATGGGTATAGGTTGAGATTGATGAACTGGTTTGATATCCTCATCTTCCACTACTACTGCTACTACTACAGGTAAACTACTATTTCTTCACTAGCACTCTAATCTCTTCATCTTTTAAAATTATCACTACCTTAAAACCACCTCTCTGTTACACTGCTATTCTTACTATTTCAATTACTATTACTTTAGTACTAATATTTGAAGGAATTGAAGCTTACCTCTCTTTCTTCAGATCAATTCTGAATACTCTTATCTTGTCTAGATTTAAGTAGTTATTATGTACTAGGATTAGTCTGCCCAAAATACCCGGGCATGATAGTGGCTTTCTTTGTACTTCTTTGTAAACATATAACCCATGACGCCTATATATAAAACAATCGAGAATTAAATATATCTAATCATATAACGTGTACCTTTTACCCTGAACTAAAAAAATCTGACGAACTGAATCAGAGTTACATTCATGAATGTGTAAAATCTTGTCCTAGTACTACCAAAGACTTGGAGAATTAATACCTCAGACCACTCGCCCACTCGCCACACTCCAGAGCACTGATAGTTGTAACATTCTTGTCGATGCCGTGGACGAGTTCGATCATCACACTGCGAGGCACTGACTACCGTCCCATTATGTAAACGGCACACCACATCACGACGCTGAAACGCTGAAAATTTTTATCTTGTGGTAAAACTGTTGTTTAATAAAAAATGTAGCTGACCTAAGACACTTCCTGGCAATTTAATATTAAATTTCATGTTAAATTTAATATTAAAATATTAAATGTATTAAATTTTTATTTAATATGTTTCACCCCAAATACTTAATTTCCACTGACATCTGTGTTACACATGTAATTTTGATACATTGTGTATTACATATACAGTATATACAATACATATATCCAATATTGTTTTGGGTTTTCTATTGCTAGTATTAGGTGTAACTCGAGACTAAACAAAGTACAGTAACTGTACATAACTATGGAACTCTCATGTATAAATCATACACTCTTAACTCACTTTTGTAATTCTAATATATCTTCTTGGGAAATAAAGTTATTTTCATCATACTATCACTTAATAATTTTTTTTATTATTAACACATCGGCCATTTCCCACCAAGGCAGGGTGACCTGAAAAAGAAGAAACACTTTCATCATCATTCACTCCATCACTGTCTTGCCAGAGGTGTGCCTACACTACAATAATAATAATTATAATTAAGTAAACACATTTTACAGAGGAGACTGACCATAATGAAGTGTGAAACACCGTGATGACTCGCACTCCGACCACTCTCCAAAATGCCACTGTGGACACTCTGTAAGACCACATCGCTGTATGGTGACTGGAGCTTCAAGTCCAGCATCAACACACAAGGCTCCATCTACTGGTCGACTCACATTGTTCACTCTCACCAGGCATTGGATTGAACGAACCTGAGCAACACTCGCAATTAAATCAATTTCTTGCAACCGGTCAACTTTGAAATGTATTATAATGTTAAGAAAGATTAATTATATTCTGGAAAACTTGAAATTTTATATACATACACTAAAAGGTAATAAAAATACCTATATATTCTTAAAATGAAATATGGCAGTGACCTTGACATATACTGTTAAAACTTGTTCATTATCATATAACTTTCAAAATACTACATGGATGTGCAATACCATAAAAACATATATGAAGACACTCCTGATTACCTCCCATTCCCCAGGCATTGTATGATCCTTACGAGTTTAGCTCTTCCCCATGACTGCAATAATGACCATAAAGTGAATTAAAAACTCTGAGGTGTGTGTGACAAGCTCTACACGAGTACTCACCTGGTAACCACTAGAAGAGCTGGTGAAGCCACACGTCTGCGAACACTCGGACCAATTTGTCATTTGCACTCAAACTCCAAGAATCGCGAGTGCCTATAAATTGGTACAACTCAGTGATTATCAGATAAAAAAAAAAAAAAAAAAAAAAATTAAAGAAGGATGGAATACTTGAAAGAGGATTAGAGAACAGGAACACAAAGAAGATCATTATTTTAAGAATACATAAGAGAACTTGGTTATCCACTCTGAATCACTTTCATTGCAAGAAACAAATCTGACAAACTGAAAATAGCACACATTGTACTAATACTTAAAATATGTGGCCAGAAAACCCCTTTGAGCAACAGGCTTGTCTCATTGACAAACATGGTGATAATATTGAAAAAAGTCATGAGAAAAAATGGATTTGGAGAGGAAAACCTGTAGCACTCTCAAGGACAGGAGGAAATGTTGCAGTCTGGTGGGTAACTTGAGTTGTGATGTCTGTGCACCTCTGGAAAGACAGCTTAGGGTCAACCTACCTTAGTGGGAAATGGCTGGTGTATTAAAAATGCTAGATTTTAATTTTACATAATTATAACATTCAGCTTAAAATGTAAATAGGCAGAATGTGGAAAGAAGGATATTTACTTTAATATACTGGTTGTTTCCCACCAAGAGACGGTGACCCAGAAAAGAAATGCTTTCATCATCACTTCATTAGTGTCTTGTCAGAGGCATTCCAATACTATAGTTCAAATACTACAGCATATCTCTACTCCTCCTTCAGAGTGCAGGCACTGTACTTTCCAACTTCAGGTCTCAAAATCTGGCTAACTCGTTTCTCTGAATCCCTTCATAAATGTTACCTTGCTTGCACCCCAATAGCACGTCATGTCATAAAAACCATTTGCCTCCACTCTATCTAACACACCCAGCTCCTCATTACCTTTGCCAAGGATTTCTGGTGTTCCTAGAGGGTGCTCAGTAGTTGTTGCATCACGGAGAAGGTCATGAGAGATCAAGCCACCAAATTCATCTCTTGGTGACGCAGCATGGCGTCCCCCCTAGAGCTGATCGTTCTCTGCAGAGAGGTCGGTAAAAAGCTCTGTGTCCCCATTAGTGAACTCCTAAAATGCCACTGCCTTGCCACCTTCTTTTGTCATGGCACATATATATACATAATTCAGTACTACTCTTAGTTCCTAACTCTAATATGCCTTTAAACCTTGCATTTGTTTTATGCAAAAAATAACTACTGTATTTGTTTACATTCTACTAATGCTACCAGTCCACTACATGTTTGTAGGTTTTCTACATTTCTTGTGAGCTAATTTTATGTTTTAATTCCTGGTTATGAGCTTACTGAAACCTGAGAGATGTAGGTTGAACAACTACCTTAAAATCTAAATAAAGATCCTCAATATATACAGTGGACCCCCGCTTTACGATCAGTTCCCAATGCGACCAATTATGTAAGTACAGTGGACCCCCGTTTAACGATCACCTCCCAATGCGACCAATTATGTAAGCGTATTTATGTAAGTGCGTTTGTACGTGTATGTTTGGGGGTCTGAAATGGACTAATCTACTTCACAATATTCCTTATGGGAACAAATTCGGTCAGTACTGGCACCTGAACATACTTCTTGAATGAAAAAATATCGTTAACCGGGGGTCCACTGTATATTTATGTAAGTGCATTTGTATATGTATGTTTGGGGGTCTGAAATGGACTAATCTAATTCACAGTATTTCTTATGGGAACAATTCGTTCAATACTGGCACCTGAACATACTTCTGGAATGAAATAATATCGTAAACCGGGGGTCCACTGTATTTCCAACTTGATTCATCTGTACAGTAAACCCTCAATTTAATCAAACTTGGTTTAATGAACTTTGGAAATATGGGACAAAATCTGCAGAGTTGATTCATTCACAAATAAATTGTTAGGTAAATAGACACAGATACAAATAATGTGACATTTTATTGTGGCAACACTTCACTCTCCAGGAGCTTAGTCAAGCCATAACAGCTTAACATTATTATTATTATAATCAAAAAGAAGCGCTAAGCCACAAGGGCTATACAGCGCTGGACAGCTTAACAAAGATCCTGGAGAGTGAAATGTTGCCAAGGTAAAAATGTCGCATGTTGCATCTGTGTCTATTTACCAAACATTTTGTTGGCAGTTCTAAGAAATGACAAACAGCAATAGTTACAGAATTACCCATCATTGGTACCATGATGGCAGAACAACCTCATGTCTATCCACCATACTCGTCCTTCCCCTCGCTATTGACTTCATTAAATCGAAGGTTTGCCATTATTTTACGTTGCCTTGTAGCCCTCGATAAAAAGTATTTTTCATAGTAATATGGCTACCAGTTTTTCCCAAAAAATGTTAATTAGTAATAATGTGAATGTTTAACCAGTTATGAATGGGTTCATTATTATTATTAATGTTTATTATTAGTATAATTAAGTCATAGTGTTTATCATCACTGCATCTACTGATATTCTCACTGATATTGTATATTTTTGATTAAATTTGTAAACTACAAAGCTCTTTATTTTTCCAATAATTAGTAATGTTAAAAGAAACATAAATTAGCTATTATTATTTTACAGTGTTAAGCTTCATCTGCACAAATCCCTAAACTGGGTAATAAAAATGATTATTATGTAGATATATGGCAGCTCTTCAATGACTTAAGTTAATATTAAGGTCTCACTGTATCAAAAATTCGTGATCATTTATGCATATAAAAATAAGTACAGAAGGACCCCCATATCCACGGGTTCAGTTATCCGTGACCCAAAAATAACCCTTAACTTTGCATAATAACGGCCTCAGAGTGCAAAACTAGTGATGGCGGTAGTTCTTCAAAGACTAAGAGAAGCTGTAAAGTACTTCCCGTCAGTGAAAAAGTGATAATTCTCCACCTACTGTACATAATTTATCAATTAAACTTTATAATAGGTACGTATGTAAACAAAAAACCAACTTAGGTTCTTGGAGTGTACCCCAGGAGGATGTGGCGGTCCTAGCGTATCTTAACATCAGCTAAGAAAAATAATGTTTACCAAATTTCAAATTCTATTGTTAATTTTTACTCATGATGAACAGCAAAGTTGGTTAATATCTTGATGCTGGTGAGGACCCCTGTGGATTTAGTGCTTCTCCATAAATAAAATAATATTAATGATCATAATAATATGACATGAGCAATACAATACTTAAGAGTATGTATTACTCATGTCATAATTGTTGAGATTCATGTCATTGACAGTACACTGAGACTGAACTAGCAATAATTATCCACACTGTGCGACACACTTCTCTAACAACACTGACTGCTAATCTAAACTATTACTGTGTACATATCTCTATTACACACAATCTCATCTTCAATATATACAGTATTGCACTGTTCAAATATACAAGTGCTGTACATGTACAGCACTTGTATACTATGCAAATAAAAATTTTCTATGTAGAAGCATGTCTCGAGGGAGATCATCGCACTTGTGATGTAATGGGAGTGACCTTAATGTTATGTCACACTTGTAATCTAATGGGCGTGGCCCTACTGTTACACCTGTTAGGTCGATCGTTAAATTATATACTTCCATACTTCTTATGACATGGTGTAATTATTTTGTATACTGCATATAAGTATTTGCATACAAAATAACCACAGGGGGAGTTGAATGATAGGCCGTTTGTGTATTGCAATCAACACATCAAGAGTTTGCAGTGTTCTAGAAATAGAGCAGGAAATTCAGGCAGATTTGTTCAGGGGAACCTCGCCTGCACTAATCTGCCTAATGTGTTGATTGCAATACAAAAAGACCTAGAGTTATCATTTAACTCCCTATCTGGTTATTTTGAATCTTTTTTCACTCGTTCATGATTTTTGCATTATTTACTTATATGTGTATGCATATATGCTTATATACATATACTATACTGTGTATATATATACGCATATTCTAAAGAGAAATTCTGAATCGTGTGAGCGAGTGATACTGTACGTATTAAAACATTGAGATATTAAAGGAGAGTAATGCAGCATAATACATACGTATTACAAAATATCACTACAATTCTGTAAACAACTATGGATATTATTACAAATATCAATGCAACACATATTTCTTTTATAACTGAGAATATCAATGACTAAACTTTAATAACAGTAAAATGTTTGATGAAATACACAACGTAAACAATAATATAAAAAAGTTGAAATTAATAAAGGAACTAAAACCCACTTTGAACTATTTTACTATCTGTGTCTTTCATCTAAGCCTCATTACTGCTGTATTAATCTCAGGCAATTGTTCAGTCACATGCATACACAAGTTAATGTTAGAAGCAAGTGCATGTTGTCCGGTCACCAGACTTGACCAGCATGCAAGATAGTGCAATGTTAAAATAACATAAGATTCAGTAATAGTAGAAACAAGTGTATCATGCATGAAGGAGGTCCTCACTTACAAGTTGCATTCCTGGTGCTTCAACTTGCTCATGAGTTGGCAGACACTTGCATAAGTTGACAAGTGGTTCAATGACACTATAAGCCGTGAAGACCTCTTTTATCCACCTTCACCAAGGATTATCAAATATGACAAATTTCATTGCACTTATCAAAGTATAATGAAATTTGTTTTATATTTTACCCTGTGTGTGTGAAATAAAGGTCTTCTTTGATTAAAGTGTTTCTGAATCATCACAAACCAATTTTTTGTATAGGAAACTCACAAAGAGAAGATTCCATTTTATGAATTTGCGCTTTGAATCTGTTGTAAAAATGCAACTGTTCTGCATGTTCCATTTCTTAGTATGACTGTACTACCTTGCGAGTTTGTAAGTTGCAAACCTCCTGTAAATATTAATACTGTATCGTAAATTCAATGTAAAAATGTCAATACATTACACATATGCTGCAGCGGGTAATCAACAAAGGCACAAGCTCAAGACCCTGAAGGCTGGAGACACTTGTTGACGTTATGCTGCTCTATACCATGTGAACACAAGCTTGCTTTAACACCAGCGGCTACATTATAGAATCCAACTCCAGTTTGATATTTGCTAAGTTAAAAGCAAAGAGGGCATTTATTATTTTGGTTATACTGTACTATATTTAAGAGTTATTATTCACAGGAAATGTTAAAGGTTAAAATTGCAGGAGTTATATTCTAGAAGTGAAGAGCAGTAGAGATGTAGAGTTGGTCGGTAGAGAGTTGTTGGAGCATCTCACCTCCAGGTGGGAGAGTATCTTCTGGAAGTAGGGTACGGAACGAGAGGCTCCAGAGCTGGTGTTGGGAGGTGCAGGGGGCAGGGAAGGGAAGGCTTCAACGTGCGAGTGAGGGGTGCCAGGGAGGTCGTACTGCTGGTGCTTATGGTGTTGCTGGTCCAAAGGGTTGGTCAAAGAATGCCAGAGGTGAGGATTGTTTGTGGTAGTACTGGTACTGGTGCCCATGTCCCAAATGGGAGAAGAGGTACCCTGATTTGGCCAGCGGCCTGTGCTACGATCTGAGTTCAGAGATTCACCACGATTTGACCAAGACCCCAAACGCTGACCTGACCGAAGGAATGAATGGTGGCGGTGCTGGAGGGAGGGGAAGGAACCATGCATTGAAAAGGAAGAAAAGGAATATAAATGTACTTAGTCAGGGAGGGACACAACAGCACATCAGTGTTAAACAAAGCATCATTCTTTAACCATGAATGAAAATCAAAACACATCAATAATGTGAGGGAGAATATAATATATCTTATACCACTGTAGCTGACAAATACATGTACGTATACAAAATATTTAAAAAACTTGGACAACCACTGCTGATAATGTTTTACCCAATACAATAACCTCAGTTTATGTATATATGTAAAAGTGCAATAGTATTAATTCAATAAAACAGGCTGAAAGAAAGATGTTATAATAAGCATAGCAGATTATTTTTGTACATAATAAACTGGGATGATGTTGAATAAAATGATAAAATCAAACTGAATTTATTCAATCTGCTTTTATAACCAGGGATTATGAATATGTGACTCATTAATTACCTGAAGGTGATCCCAGTCCACTGTATGTGAATAAAACTGTAACTAACAGGTCTTGGCTTCCCTCACCACACACATTTTGGTGGTATAAGTAAGTGTATGTTAATTATTATTAAACCTCAGCTGTATTAAATGCATAGTACTGCCAGGAGTACACTGAGAGACAACACAATAAGTGTCCAGGGCCCCCAACTGTTCAATTGCCTCCCAGCATACATAAGGGGGATTACCAATAGACCCCTGGCTGTCTTCAAGAAGGCACTGGACAGGCACCTAAAGTCAGTACCTGACCAACTGGGCTGTGGTTCGTACGTCACCTTGCGTGCGGCCAGCAGTAACAGCCTGGTTGATCAGACCCTGATCCACCATGAGGCCTGGTCTCAGACCAGGCCACGGGGGCACTGACCCCTGAAACCCTCTCCAGGTAAACTCCAGTATTGTACCACATTTTATTTTTAATTTTGATTATATTTTTGAGTAGAGGGAGGATACCAGTCACTGCAGTATCCAAGAGACTGCAGATAAAGCAAACATATTAACCACACAAGATTCAATGATCGCATTACCAAGGAAATAGCAGCAGCTCTCCAACAGCAGCAGCAGCTCTCCAACATACAGATATGATGGATCAACAACTTGGTGATTGTTATAAAGAAGAGCTCTGTCTTTAAAAGAACCTGACAGAAACTACATTTATATAGTGTGTTATGCTTCAAAAAAAAAAAACTAATATGAATGCAAAATATACCTCAGAAAGATATTGGAGAAACATGTAGAGTGGCTGGTGCCCCATGGTCTATTAATCAAATTTTTCATTAATTACAGAAAACAGGACTACCTCAAGACAGCTGTAGAAATAAGAAAACACAAACACGCATGTGAACAAGTGGCAAACAAAAAGCACTGATTTACTCTCCTCACTGCGACACTTTGATAAAATTCAACCATTTCTATGTTCAAGGCAACAAAATATAAGCTAAAACTCCTATTTCACTTAGTAGTGTTGGCATACAGAGTGATGGCTCCCATATAGAAATTGGAACATGAATCAACAACTGCTATGTTGTGCAAGAAAGGTATAAAATCCGACAATATGAAATAAAGATATCCAGATGTTGCACATGTGTCTTAACTAACTGCTATGTTCCTTGCACTCAACTGCATCCACGTATTTAAGGTTGACACATTAACTGTAAGTGATTCTCTATCATCCATAAATATTCTCAACTTCATAAGTGTCAACTGTGGCATCCTTGTGTCAGAAGCCAGACACAGGTATGGTAGGCTTGTAGACAGTGGAGTCAGAGTACACCTGTGGATTCCATCTCATACTGATCATCAGCTGCATGAAAAAAACTGATGAATAGGCAAGGAGAGAGTATATTAAAACCTCTCAACTAGTAATTTGAGGACAGCAATGTGAAAAACATTCAATTAAACTTCTCTGATTTGAGACTGAGGGAGACTGACATCAGTCAGCCCATCTATCACTATTCTATCACACAGGAGGAGCCACATATCTATTGTGCCTTCCAATAAAAGCAGCAGACTCCTGGATGCATTCATCAGACAGCCACAGTCTCATGACTTGGCCTACATGGCTGTCAGTATTCAACATATTAATACAATGAATCTTAGAGTCAGTATTAGGAAATTTACTGCTTAAAGTCATTCTATTTTATTCTATTTCAATCCTGGGTAATGTGTAGATGCTGTTACACTGTCATTTTCCACCAAGGCGGGGTAACCCAAAAAGAAGAAACACTTTCATCATCATTCACTCTATCACTGTCTTGCCAGAGGCATGCCAACACTACAGTTAAAAAACTTCAACATATCTACACCACTCCTTCAAAACAGGCACTGTACCATCTTCCTCCAGGACTCAAGTCCGTCTAGCCGGTTTCCCAGAATCTCTTTATAAATGTTACTTTGCTCACACTCCAACAGCACGTCAAGTCATAAAAACCATTCTATCTAACACGCTCATACTTAAATAGGAATAATATTGGACAAGGATAACTACTGCAGGCTTTGGTTATCCCAGTGACATACTGCCAACAGTAGTCAAAAAACAAATAGTATTTTATTAGGACATTGTTGCACTTTATATAGAGCTTTATCAGCTCAACTACACAGAGAAATGTCCCAATAAAAGGTTACTCAAACATTTTTTTTTCTTCTCTGTGGTACACTGCTCAAAAATATGTTTGAGTAATCTTATATTGTTACACTTCCCTGTGTGTAGATGATTTGATCAAGCTCTACATAGAGTGCAACAATGTTGCAATAAAAGGTTATTCTCCAATAAGTATCTTTTCTTCACTATTGTTGGCAGTATGCCACTGGGATCCACTGTAGCACAGACTGTGTTTCATAATATGCAACAACTGGTCATTCTGGTAAGCTCTGGTGCTGAAGAGTTCAGTTTAGAAGGATTACAATGTATTAGTTACTGGCAGTTCTTAAACTCAACTGTTCACAGCTAAGTCACAATTCAGAGAACAATTCTATCTAAAGTTTCCTCTGTGAATTGTGGGTTAATTGTGAAATGTTCCAGCCACAGTATTGAGTTATATTTTTCATACTTAAATGGATTACTACATTCATAAGAGAATAAGAAAAACTTATTGTAAATACTGTCATGGTTCTATATTTGAGTCATTGCATCGTATTAGTTGCAACATTGTGTTGGTTGGTGAGGACCAGTAACAACATGCCACATTCTCCATGTGTTATCTTACCTTCTTCTCTGGATCACTGTTATCTGGTGAGAATTTTGACTCAGTTTCCAGTCCACTAAGACCATCTTCAAGAGAATTGCCATTTTCCTGTTAAGAATATTGCTATGAATGTCTTAGACACCCATGTACTGTAATGATCTTTCAGTTCATCAATCTATCTACTTTTCAGCTGATGTAGAATGTGTATAAATGACAATTATTATTATTATTATTAATATCTTATTTAAAGCCTAGCAGTAGTAATACAGTATTACTACTGAATTTTGCTCTTTAACTTTAAAGAATTTTGCCTCGGTGGGAGACGGCCATCATGTTGAAAATATATATATATAAGTACTGTATTATGTTAATATTTTAAAATGCAGCAAAATACATAGTACAATTAACTGAAAAGTTGCCAGCATAAATAACTACATAACAGTCCCTGGTAAATAGTCCACCAAATATAGTCATATTTCAAGGTGTGCCAATGCTGGCACTATCTTGTTAATGCACATCATTACTGTATATATTTAAAGAGGTGCCTTATACCTATTATAATATTATTGTTATTAAATATGTTATATTTTGAGCAATGAATCCCTACAAAGAAGCTTCCAATATGGACAATGCCAGGCTGGAATAATTTTATTCAAAACTTCTAATATACATACGTCTATACGCTGGAACTGTCTAGGAATGTAAACAATTACCGTCATATGTGTAACTAACTTTAACAGTAATATATCTGATAAGTTTGTTTTATTTACAAAAGAGAGAAAAGAAGACTGTTAATGAAAAAGAAACCAGACATCTAAAAGAAAAGAAAATGCTTTTGGCTTTTAAGTGAACTTACAAAAGTTGCTAACATTCCTATTTTAGAATTTTATTGAAAATTTGACTCCCAACTTTGAAAAAAAAAACTATAATATTTAATAAAAAAAGTGCACTGTACCAGATAATTGCCGGGGAAAAAGTTGCTCACATATTTTTTTTTTTTTTGGGACATCCTCAACAAGGGGGAATAATGGTTAAAAAGAAAAAAAAATTCTTAAAAGCTTTGATACTTTTCGTGTTTTTCTAACACACTTTCATGGTTTTTTTTCTATTTTTGTATGCTTTTTCCTTTTACCTTCCCTTGTATGAGTTGCCAGGAAATCATAAACCTTGGACACATTTTGTGTCTAGAGAAACCCAAGCGCAGATTCTTCATGATATGATAGTAAAGCAGCAAGAAGAATTCTCCAGAAAATGTTTCGGAGTTCCTTCAAAAGTTGGGGAATATAGGGGAAGAGTAACAGCCTGGTTGATCGACCCTGTCCACCGGGGGCCTGGTTCAGAAGGGGCCCGGGGGCATTGCCCCGAACCCCTCTAGGTATATCCAGGTAAGTTTGTGTAAGGAAAATCCCCCCCCCCAAAACCCTATTTTCCCATTAAAGCAAAAATTCAAAAAAAAAAAGTCTAAACAAATTATTATTTCTGTACAGCAAATCAGTAAAGTAAATAGATATATTCTGTTTCTCAGGTTGTAAACTGTTACAGGCTAATCCAGGGGATTATATCCCATACCTTCAGCTAAGATATTTCAATTTTGGGCCCTTTTAAAAAATGAGTTAAAATTAAATTTTAAAATATTTGAAAAAAACTCTGTTAAAAAATGGTGATAAATTTTTGTAAGTTTTATACTTGTGAGGAAACAGAGAGTTACTGAAGAAAAAATTAACTTAAATTTACTTGTAGGGGGGACTCCAGAATTTTATATGAAGGGACTTAGGGGGTTTTTGATGGCAGGGGCTAGAGGGAGGGGGTTGTTTGAAGTTGCATTATTTATTGTTATTTATTTGGTAGTCTTTATGGGATGCGGAGGCTATGAGGGATGAAGCCTTGTCTTCTACCTTGAACAAATACTCTTTATTTATAAAAGCGTGCTAAAAATTTTTGTCTTTTAACCAAAAATGCCAAAATATTCTCCTGGGGGAAATGGGAACAGAATTCTTCCTCCCTAAGCCTTGTGTGAAAAAAACGACTAAAAAGCCCGGGGGCAAGGGTAGTAACTCCTTTTTCCTTTTTATATTTAAATTTAAAAAGAGAAACTTTTTGTTTTTTTTTTGGGTCCCCCGCCTTGGTGGGATAAGCCGGTTTGTTGAAAGAAAAAAGCCCAAAATATGAAAAATGTAATATTCAAAATATTTTTGAGAGCATGCTGCTTGTAGGCTTAAAGGAAAAGTGATGAAATTTTGTGAGTGGAAGTGGTGTTGTGAGGTTTTGGTGGTGGGTGTGTGTGGTGGTGGGTGTGTGTGGTGGTGGGTGTGTGTGGTGGTGGGGGGTGTGGTGGTGGGTGTGTGTGGTGGTGGGTGTGTGTGGGGGTGGGGGTGTGTGGTGGTGGGTTTTTTTTGTGGTAGTGGGTGTGTGTGGGGTGGGTGGTGTGGTGGTGGGGGGTGTGGTGGGGGGTGCCGTGTGGGGTGATGGGATGGGGCTGATGTGATATGGTGGTGGAGTAGTGTAGTGTTTGATGGTTTTGGTGCTGGTGTGTGTGTGTGGTGTTTGGTGATGGTATGGTGCTGGTGTGTGTGTGTGGGGGTGGGGTGTGTTGATGGTTGGTGGTGGTGTGGGGTGATTGTGTGTGGTGGTGTGGTGTTTTGGTGGTGGTGTTGTGTGTGTGTGTGGGGTGTGTTGTGTGTGTGTGTGTGTGTGTGTGTGTGTGTTGTGTGTGTGTGTGTGGTTTTTGTGTTGTGTGTGGTGGTGTGGTGTGTGGTGGTGTGTGTGTGTGGTGGTGTGGTGTGTGGTGGGGTTGGTTGGTGGTGTGTGTGTTGGTGGTGTTGTGGGGTGTGTGTAGTGTGGTGTGTGTAGTGTGGTGGTGTGTGTAGTGTGGTGGTGTGTGTGTGGTGGTGTGTGTAGTGTGGTGTGTGTGTTGTTAGTGTGGTGGTGTTTGTGTTGTGGTGGGTGTGGTGGTGTGTGTAGTGTGTGGGGTGTGTGTGTGTGTGTGTTGTGGTGGTGTGTGTAGTGTTGGTGGTGTGTGTGTGTGGTGGTGTGTAGTGTGGTGGTGTGTGTATGTGTGGTGTGTGTAGTGTGGTGTGTGTGTGTGTGGTGGGGTTTTGTGTGTGGTGGTGTGTGTGTGGTGTGGTGTGTGTAGTGTGGTGTGTGTGTAGTGTGGGGGTTTGGTGTGTGTGTGTGTGTGTGTGTGTGTGTGTGTGTGTGTAGTGTGGTGTGTGTGTGTGTGGTGTGTGTGTGTGGTGTGTGTGTGTGGTGGTGGTGTGTGTGTGTGGTGTGTGGTGTGGTGGTGTGTGTAGTGTGGTGGTGGTGTGTGTGGGGTGTGTAGTGGGGTGGTGTGTGTGTGTGGTGGTGTGTAGTTGGTGTGTGTGTGTTGGTGTGTGAGTGTGGTGTGTGTAGTGTGGTGGGTGTGTTAGTGTGGTGTGTGTGTGGGGTTTGGTGTGTGTAGTGTGGTGGTGTGTATGTGTGTGTTTTAGTGGTTGTGTGTGTGTGTGTGTGTGGGTGGTGGTGTGTTAGTGTGGTGTGGTAGTGTGTGGTGTAGTGTGGTTGTGTATGTGTGTGTGTGTAGTGTGGGGGTGGTGGTGTGTGTATTGTGGTGTGTGTAGTGTGGTGGTGTGTTGTGTGTGGTGTAGTGTGGTGGTGTGTGTGTGTGTGTGTGTGTGGTGGTGTGTATAGTGTGGTGTGTGTAGTGTGGGTGTGTATAGTGTGTGGTGTGTTAGTGTGGTGTGTGTTGTGTGGTGTGTAAGTGTGGTGGTGTGTATAGGGGTGGTGTGTGTGTATGTGTGGTGTGTAGTGTGGTATGGGTGGTGTGTGTAGTTGTGGTGTGTGTAGTGTGTGGTGTGTGTAGTGTGGTGGTGTGTATTTGTGGTGGTGTGTGTAGTGTGGTGGTGTGTAGTGTGGTGGTGTGTGTAGTGTGGTGTGTGTAGTGTGGTGGTGGTATAGTGTGGTGGTGTGTAGTGTGGTGTGTGTGGTGGTGGTGTGTATGTGTGTGTGTGTAGTGTGGTGGTATAGTGTGGTGGTGTGTTAGTGTGGTGTGTGTAGTGTGGTGGTGTGTCGTGTGGTGGTGTGTATAGTGTGGTGGTGTGTAGTGTGGTGTGTGTAGTGTGGTGGTGTGTTAGTGTGGTGGTGTGTGTAGTGTGGTGGTGTGTGTAGTGTGGTGGTGTGTGTAGTGTGGTGTGGTAGTGTGTGGTGTGTAGTGTGGGTGTTAGTGGGTGTGTGGTGTGTGGTGTGGTGTGTGTAGTGTGGTGGTGTGTGTAGTGTGGTGTGGTGGTGTGTGTAGTGTGGTGTGGTGGTGTGTTAGTGTGGTGTGGTGGTGTGTGTAGTGTGGGGTGTGTGT
Organism: Cherax quadricarinatus; assembly: GCF_026875155.1. Classification (NCBI taxonomy): domain Eukaryota; kingdom Metazoa; phylum Arthropoda; class Malacostraca; order Decapoda; family Parastacidae; genus Cherax; species Cherax quadricarinatus. The sequence continues at coordinate 21,675,711 of NC_069481.1, read as the reverse complement.
GTGTGTGGTGTGTAGTTGGTGGTGTGTGTAGTGTGGGGTGTGGTAGTGTGGTGGTGTGTGTAGTGTGGGGTGTGTAGTGTGGTGGTGTGTGTGTGTGGTGGTTGTGTAGGTGGTGTGTGTAGTGGGGGGTGTGTGTGTGTGGTGTGTGTAGTGTGGTGGTGTGTGTGTGTGGTGTGGTGTGTGTAGTGTGGTGTGTGGTGGTATGTGGTGTGGTGGTGTGTGTAGTGTTGGGTGGTGTGTGTAGTGTGGTGTGGTGGTGTGTGTAGTGTGGGGGTTGTGTTGTGTGGTGTGTGTTATTGGTGTGTGTAGTGTGGTGTGTGTGTAGTGTGGTGGTGTGTGTAGTGTGGTGTGTGTAGTGTGGTGGTGTGTGTAGTGTGGTGGTGTGTGTAGTGTGGTGTGGTGGTGTGTAGTGTGGTGTGGTGGTGTTGTGGTGTAGTGTGGTGTGGTGGTGTGTGTAGTGTGGTGTGTGTGTAGTGTTGGTGGTGTGTGTAGTGTGGTGGTGTGTGTAGTGTGGTGTGGTGTGTGTAGTGTGGTGTGTGGTGTGTAGTGTGGTGTGGTGGTGTGTGTAGTGTGGTGTGGTGGTGTGTGTAGTGTGGTGTGGTGGTGTGTGTAGTGTGGTGGTGTGTGTAGTGTGGTGGTGTGTGTAGTGTGGTGGTGTGGCACAAGGAAGGAAACAATTAACTCAGCATTACACTGAACATTTATGGTATTTAGCCATATTTTCTAATATACATATTTCAGAAAATGGAATACTGAACATCCTGACACGAGAGTAATGTGTTAAGGGAAAAGCGCTGACAGCCATTACAGAAGAGTCATCACCACCAGAGGTAACTACTATCATGGTATGTCAAGCATCCTTACAAAATCCCATATACATGAAACATACATATCTCTAAAAAATTTTGAAAAAAATTATCCAGTTTCTCTACTAAACACTTGCTGATGTATATAGTAGAACTCCCATATCTGTAGATTCAGTTTCCAAGGTTTCAGGAATCCACGGTTTACTGTGGCCTGAAAATAACCCTGAATTTTGCTTAATATTGGCCCCAAAGCACAAAAGTAGTGATGGTGGCAGTTCTTCAAAGCCTAAGAGAAGCAGTGAAGTGCTTCCCACCAGTGAAAAAATGCTAATTCTTGACTTAATACACAAGAAAAACAATCACATGGTGAGGTGGCTAAGATGTGTGGCAAGAATGAATCTTCCATTAACAAAGTATAATAGTGTACGATGTATTTTATTATTTTTTAATGTTGTAATGTCTTATTGTGCATAATTTATCAATTAAACTTTATAATAGGTATGTATGTAAACAAAAAACAACACATATATAGGGTTCGCTACTATCCATGGTTTTGTGCATCCACACTAAGTCTTGGACCGTATTACCTGCAGATATGGGAGGACTTATGTAACTGCCACTATCAAATATTTCCAGCAAATAATGGAAAAATATGAGCTTTGAGACAGAAAATTAAGCACATACACTTTTTTATTGAGGCTAAAATTTAAAATGATTATAGAGTAAAAAAAAAAATGTTGCATAATTGGTCAGCAGAGAACATTCCCGCAAATTAAACATTTTAAGAAAGAGCGGTCAGCAGAGTTTTCCTGCCATGTTACTCTCTCTCTCTCTTTTCCAAGGTTACTTGTCAAGCTTCAGCAGTATCCTTAGTCTCAGAACCCTTGTTAACACTGACTACTGACAAGCAACCTATCAAATACAAAATCTGAGGGAGACATATCTTCCTAATGAAAATGTGGAATTTTTCACTATGTATTACAATAGTATTTTGAAAAAAAAAATCCTGAATTGAAAACTTAAGCACTTACTCATATTCAGAAAATTTTAAATTAAATTTTTTTTTTAATTTAAATTATGAATTTTTACACTGATTTAAATTTGGGAGAATTGCATCTGAAAGAGATTAGTTTAGTAACTTCAAAATGATGCTGGGTATAGAAATCAAACTTTAGCAATATAAACACAAATGCAGTATAATGTGATCCTTTATTGACTACGTTTCGCCCACACAGTGGGCTTTTTCAAGTCACAAACAGAACTACCTGGGGTGGAAGGAACGCGAGTATTTATAGTCCGGCTGAGGTCAGGTGAAGAATGCTGCATCTGATGATGTACCGAGTTGGGTTGTAGAGTTTAAAAACTTGGGTAGCTTGGAAAGGAGACTGGACAAGTTTGTGAGCAGACCTTCTACAGTGTTCTTATGTGGGATAGCGATGAAGAAGTTTCTTGGCAAGTGGTTCAGCTATGTTATAGAAGCCACTATTCTGGTTGAAGTTGTGGATATAGAAATAAGTGATGATTCCAGGATTCTTCGGTATTGAGTGTTGTCTTCTGTGGCGATAAGTCTTGAGTTTCTGTAGTTTATCAAGTGGTTGTGTGAATTACGGTGTTGTACGCAGGCATTCCTTGTGTCGTCAGACCTGCTTGCGTATTGGTGTTCTGAAATACGTGTTTGGAGGTCCCTTGATGTTTCGCCCACGTATAACTTGTTGCAGTCATTACAAGGGATTATGTATACCCCTGCAGAGGATGGAGGCTTGTCCTGCCTACTACTGGTGATGTCCTTGATGGTCGTGGTTGGGGGGGTAGATACTTGGAATGATGTTTTGGCAAAGATTTTGGGAAAAACATTTTTGGAAAATGGATTTGGTGGGAAGGACTATTACTCTTCTGGCAGTTTTCTCGGGGTGTTTTAAAGTTTTAGTGCTCCCCGTCGCAGTCCTGATAAAGGACGAGGATAGTGGAGTTTGGAAATCCCCTTTTAAATTAAGTGATTTTTCCTCAAGGAACTCGTGCTGCAGATTCTGATGCACGCAGGAAGAACCCTATAATTACACCACTTTTGGGTTTTTGGTGTCTGGTGAGAGTAGAAGGGAGAAGATTTTTGGTTGGTGGGTTTTCGATAGACTTTAAACGAAGTTCGTGGTAGTTTTGCAAGTAGAACTCGGGGAAAGGAAAGTGTTTTGTCGACCTCTTCTTCAAGTGTGAACGGGATTGAAGGCTCGACCTGGTTGACTTGTTTTGGAGACTTAAACGTTGAAGCGTTTAGGAGTTTGGGAAAAATGTCGTAAAACATAACGGAGAGGTGACAGACAAAGGAATAATGGGGAGAAACTTGGGCTTCTAATTTTTCCATGTATGGTTCGCTGGACTGCACTGAGGGGCAAACCCCCGGGTACCCAAAAAGTCGCTGAAAGGGTGATTTTCAAAAAGAAACGAAAAAGCCAACACATAGTTAAACCCAGGCGAAAACGCGGGGCTGGAAGGGGAAGATCAAGTAAATCGTCAATTTTTTTGGCAAGAGATCGTGGCTTGTTTAGTAGGTACTTTAGTGAATGGGAAGTCCGTAAGGCTGGAAAGTTTTTGTCCTGATGTTATGTTGCGAATGCGATTGAGAAGATCACTGATGTTTAGATGTCTGGATGATAGTGCCAAGATTTCGGGGGAGGTTTTTGGGCGAGAATTCCTGAGAGCTTGTGGGGAGCATCCCTTTCCCCGAGGAATGGGCCTCGTGGGAACCAGGCTTGTGAGTTTTTGGGAGGCCGTACATTCTGGCAGGTCTGGGGTTGCTGGGCTGGTGTGCAGAAGTTTTTCCCTTGTTCTGAGCTCCTCAGAATGCGGGATCCTTTGAAAAAAGTTTTAGAAAGGGGTTGCCCCTTTGGTTTTATTTTTGGAGGGGGTTTGTGGGGTACTGGATCATTAAGTGATTGAGCATTTTGTTTCCGTAACGTCAGTTTAGAAAAAAATTAATGATCCGATCCCTAAAAACCTCTCAAAAACTAACCAAGTGGAAACCTTACAAAAATTTTCTTCAAGGACTCCCCGCTTCGAGGAGCCAGAACAAGGGAGAAATTTCTGCACACCATGCCCGCACCCCCAACTGCCAGAATGTACGGCCGCCAAAGACTCCCCAAGCCTGGGATCCCCCTGAGGCCCTTCCTCGGGAATGGCAGTGCTCCCCCCAAGCTCCAGGGAAATTTTCGCCAAAAACCCCTCGAAACTCTGGGCATACAGTCCAGACATCTCAAAAACTAGGTGATTTCTAACGCTTCGCAACTCAACACAGGAACAAGAAACTTTCCACCTTGACGTGACTTCCCCATTCCTAAAGTACCACTAAAAAGCCATCGATCTCTTGCGCAAGAAAAATTTACTTCACTTGATCTTCCCCTTCCAGCCAGCGACTTTATCACCTGGGTTTAACTATTGTTTGGGGTTTACGTGTTTTCTTTTGAAAATCACCTCTTTTAGCGATTTTGGACACCCCTGGGTTTGCCACTCATGCATTCAGCGAAACCTATACATGGACTCTAGAACCCAAGTTTCTCCCATTATTCCTTCGCTGTCACTGGCTCCGTTATGTTGAGACATTTCCTCATAACTCCAAACGCTTCAACGTTCAAGCTCTCCAAAAAAGCTCAACCAGGTCGAGCCTTCAACCCCTTCACACTTGAAAAAGAGGTGAAACATCTTCCTTTCCTGGGTGTTCTACTCGCAAAACTACCACGAACCGTTTTAAATCTATCGAAAACCCCCCAACCAAAAGATCTTCTCCACTTCTACTCTCACCACGAACCAAAACCCAAAAGTGGTGTAAATTTTTGGCTTCTTCCTGCGGCACTCAGAAACTGCAGCCACGAGTTCCTTGAGGAAGAATGCACTATAATTGAAAAGGTATTTTCCCAAAACCCCCCTTCCCATCACTTTTATCAGAGACTCAGACGGGAGCACTTTAAAAATCTTAACACACCCAGAGAAGACACTGCCCCAGAAGGAAATAGTCCCTTCCCACCAACTCCATTGCCAAAAATGTTTAACTCTTTTTCCAAAACATCATTCCAAAGATCTACCCCACAACCACGACCATCAAGGCATCACAGTAGTGGGGACAAGCCTCCATCCCCTGCAGGGGGGTACAAAACCTTTAAAGACTGCAAAAAATTTACGTGGGCGAAAATAAGGGCCCCAAACACGTATTTTAGAACACCAATACGCAAGCAGGTTGCGACACAAAGGGAAAGCCGGTAAACCCGTAATTCACACAACCACTTGATAAACTACGAAAATCAAGACAAATCGCACAGGGAAGCAAAACCTCATTACGAAGAATCTGGAATCATCACTTATTTCTTTCCGACAACTTCAAAACCGTGTTTGGGTTTATAACAAGCGAACCACTTGCAAGAAACTTTTTCACGCTTCCACATAAGAACCTTAGAAAGGGTTTCTCACAAACTTGTCCAGCTCCCTTTCCAAACTACCCCAAATTTTTAAAATCTCAACCCAAAATCGGTACATCATAGTGGCATTCTTCACCCGACCTCACCGGACTATAAATACTCGCGTTCTTCCCCCCAGGTAGTTCTGTTTGTGACTTGAAAAAGCCCACTGTTGGGCGAAACGTAGTCAATAAAGGATCACATTTCTGCATTTGGTTTAATTGCCATTGTGTCGGTATTTTATAATTTTTTTCCTCAAAAAATTGGGGCATGCAGGTTTTGATTTAGAAACTACCTTTATGTCAGGGCTACTATTTATTTGGGGGCATGCAGACTGACTGACAAATACCCCTTGCCAAATTCAGCTTATAACATGCAGACTGTGACTTACAAACTACCTTAGCCGGATTAAGCTTTTAAAACACAGGCTGTGACTGGAGACACCCTCTATGCCAGGGTATGGCTTGGACAGCAGGTTCTAAATACAAACTACTACAAAGAGGCCAGGGGAAACTACTCCCACACCAGTTGTACCTAATACAAATTTCTATATTAATCTATTTCTATCAGCTTCACTTCTTTTACATCTACAGTACATGGACACAAAGAGGTGCTGGTATTTATGGAGAGTCTGATGGGTTCTAGAGCAAGCCAAATTCTTCACAGATCCATGGATATGTGCATTTTCGAAGTCCTCACCTCAAAGACAGGGTTCCTCTCAGGCAAGTGAGTTTCTGTGATACTGGTCATATCTGACCAGCCTGCTCTTCCAGAATTTGCGATCTCAGTTGTTTCTGGCAGCGGGCCGTAACGAATAGTTCCAAAAATGTGGCTTTCTTCGCTAGTGATGCGGCTCCCATCACTGGAGAAAAATGTTATAAATTTGTCTAAAGATACTGAACTGTGATGCCATGCATCAGTAAGTCCATCTCTTTAATATGTAAGACAGTGGCACCAGTCACGTGACAACATATTGTGATGCAACAAATTAAAAATTAAAGCATATTAAAGGCTTAATAGTGCTATATGAAGTGAGGAATCTTGCTTTTGTATACTTGAAATTTCTCTTGTTTATGACTTGGTTTCAGTAATAACTCTTTCTTATGGGAAATAGAGAACTTCACATTATTTAGTTCTTCATGTAACCTCTGCAGGTTTGCAACAAATATCTAAACTGTGATAAAAGCAAAATGCTGAATTGTAGACCCTTAAGGTTCTAGCACCTCCCTATGAATATATTAATAAAGACAAGTGGAACATATCTATTTTAATGGGAGAAGCAAATTACATTATATATCTTCTGACCTATGGTGGGTGACTCTGCCAAAAACATGTTGCCTCTCTTCATCAATGTCCTTCTCTGGAAGATGATTGGTAGTTCCATAAAAGTCCCTTTCCTGATCCCATCCAGTGTGTGTGTGGTAACCTTTCTCACTGTGGAGGGGCCAACCAGAGTGCTTGACAGTGCCGTAGATATATTCCTGCTCGGGTTTACGGGTGTGAGTGTTGGAGTGCCAATATGTGGGGTCAAAAGTGTTAGTTGCCTCACTGCTTGTCATCTCAACAGTGTGCATGTTTTTGCTGGAAGCCTATGCAGGGGTTATAAAGGAGAAACCTTAGTTAATAAAGCAGATGCTACTTGCTTTTATTTATAAAAAATGTAGATGTAACAGATATGAAAATGTATAGAGCAACTATGTTAGCAAAAAATGACTATGCTATTGCCAAAACTGTATCCAGTAAAGAACAATGAAGACAGCTTTCCAGTAAGCCATGTTTGTCTTTATACAAAATGTAGCATAACATGCAAAACTGACACATACCAGTTAGTGAGATCTAACAGAGGTAGACCCTGACTTATGAAAGCTTGAGTTATGATGATATATAGTTACAGATGAGGTTCAAAATGCATATAAAGATTTCCCTTCCAGGATGATTAATTAAGTGGTTGCCTGAATATTTTTATCCTCCTCCAGAGTTTCATTTATTTTTCACTCATTGCATGAGAAAGACTCATTCGCTTGGTTCTGAATTTTCAATGCTGGTGTATAGTAACTAGGGCACAATTCTTGGAACAACTGGCATGTGCAGATGCCCCATGACCAAAATCTGTAGAAGGCATTTAAAGATTCCTAAACTCTTGTGGGTGTAGCATTTAGTAATGATTATAATTACATAATTGAAGATTCCTTGAATGGTTGTTATAACTTCCAAAACCCTCTGTTGCTTGGCTTCAAATGTTCAAAAAAGGTGCTTTCTAATTTGGTAAACGGGAAGAGTGGAAGCCAAGTGTGTCATCACACATCTGACAACTTTGTTTGTAAAATAGTGTGAGACACTTATTCCCGTTGAATCACATTAAGTATATTTCAGTCTACCTCTCTTGAATGGCTTCAATATTTAACAGCTGATGCATTTTATGGCCAGGTGCCAGATCAACCAAGCTGTGATGGATATATGGATCAGCAGACCATCAGCAGCAACAGCCTGGTTGACCAGGCTAGCATAAGACTTTTTTCAGATCACACGGTGACTGAAGTACATCAGGTTGTTTATTGAGTGCTATGCTGCAGTCACAAACATGTTGAACACACAGTTTTCCTTTGTACTATAGTTTTATACGGGATGCTCATTCATAAGTTCGGATCTCTCTGTACCCAATACGTTAGTTTTTGACTTCTTCCTACCAGCATGTAGAATAGAAAAAAAAATTGCATAACCTTACACAGTGAATAGAACAAAACTGCAGAAACCTTACATAGTGAATAGGAACAAAATTGCGTAACCTTACATAGTAAATAGGAGCAAAATCGCATAACCTTACACAGTGAATCAGAAAAACTGCTTATTTCATTACCTTAAATGGTCCTTCACCTAGTGTGCCTGAGCTCGAGGGAAAGGTTAATATAGGCCTAAATGTGGTGTGCATCGTCCATGATGTTTTGTTGTCGCTCGGCGACCAGTTACTCTCCCAGTTACCTTTACGGCGACGGCCTCCGCGCCCTTTATTCTTCAAGGTTTTGCTCCTTCTTCGTCCCTTGCGACGGCGGCCTCCGTTGCCTTGCAACTTGGTGGATTTGTTAGGCAACCATTCTATAAAATAAATATATAAAATAAAAGCACTGTACTACAGTAGTATATGGCACTTTATGACTCTTGTAGGTTTAGCGCTACTTTTTTATTATAAGAATAATAATACAGTAGTGCAGTACAAGAGTTTGTTATGTAGTATAACAATTATGTATAATACTACCAAAAGTTATATGTACATGATATGCTGGAAAGTGTAATATAGATACTGTAGAGATGTTTGATTGTACTGTCAACATCCTTTACGATAGCTGCCTTGGTGCTGGTGATGAAGGGCTCGTGATCCAAGAATTGGAGCTATCCTCCCTTTTCTCAGATCAAACTTGATTACATTCCATCTCTCAGATGGTGTATGCACGTATTTGTGGTTGCTGGGATCGATTCATAGCTCCTGATCACTATGGGTTAATAGTGTTTCCCCATGAATATACTGTAAGGTATAAACATTATTACAGTAATGACTCACTTGGCAACAGTTCACTTTGTATAAATGAGATCCATAATAAAGGATACATAGGGAAGAACAGTTCAGCTTAACAGTGACCTGAGTTAATGTCATCACAGCTTCATTACCTACTTGAAACAATTCACATTTGTCAGAGTTTTACCAAATACAGACCACCACACATGCACCATGTAATCACATACACAAAAAACAATGCACTTGATAAAAATTAATAATTTTGTACCAGTTTCCCCTCAAGGAAGGTTCCTTGATGTTGGTGAGGGGCTCTTGATTTAGGGAATTGGATCTGTGCTCCAGTTCCCCGAATTAAGCCTGAATGCCTTCCACATCCCCCCCCCAGGCGCTGTATAATCCTCTGGGTTTAGCGCTTCCCCCTTGATTATAATAATAATAATAATAATTGTACCAGTTTCCAAATAAAAATGAACAGACGATATACAAACAGGATCCGGGAGAGACAGAAGGAGCTAAATGTAATTAATGAAATTGAAAGAAATTCAAAATATTTCCTTTCATGTGCCAAAAACAAGGCAAAAACCTCACCCAACATCAGCTCTTGCTCAAATAAGATGGAACTTACACAGACGACAGCAAATAAATGAGTGAGATACTGAAGTCTTAGTATGACTCTGTATTTGGCGAGTCACTTATCAGACTAAAGATCAAAAAGCTTAAGTTCAATTTTACCAAAGAAATTAAGCCTACTACACTTGCACCTTCAGATGAAATGCAGAAATCTTTCCCTGCCTTCCAAGCTTCAGTAATGTACCATGTGGACTTCATCTTATCCTCTTTCTGGAGGAAGTTTCACTGATTTATCACTTTGAAGTGGAGCCATTTAGTCTTACGTTAGGCTTAAGAGAACCCAAAACACTCTGCACAACCAGGGACCATCTGCATGTACAACCAAACATCACCCAGTTCTGTACAAACATTGTATCGTGTGGAAATAAACCTTTGAATCTGAGTAAATTTTGGAATGTGACATGTCAAACACATCTCACAGAGACCTCCATTTCGCATCTCTGAATATTTTTGACTGATCTGTTGATTTTTGATATTGAAAAAATTTTAAATGTGTATTTTAAAGAAGGACTCTTAAATTTGGTCCCACTCTATTACCCCAAGAATTTTTTTTAAGCTGATTTTGGGTTTCAGGGCAGAATGAGTTTAGATTAAGTAAAAATAATGATCTTTTTGTAGTTTTTTTATGACTGATATATTTTTGTAATCAAATACTTTTTACACATCAAATACCTTTTTTTTTTTTTTAAGATGAATACTTGTTTGTAAGATCAATGCTTTTATTTAAAATCAAGGCTATTGTTAAATCCAATACTTTTGTTTTTTTACATTTACCTCTAGTTACAAAGTGCTGTATGGCCCTTAAGGATTTAGTGCTTTCTAGACTAAAATAAAAGTACAGTACTTGATATTCTGTTACTTTTAGTTTTCTCATTAAATTGATATTTCATGAAATTAGGCTACAAAAATTATATTTACCATAGCCACGGAGAGTGCCGGTGGTGTCTTCGAAGTTGTGAAGACTGACTTCATTAACTGAGCTGCCAGACGACTGATGAAGCTCCTCTGAAGACGGGTAGCTTGAAGGTAGCGGCTTCACCTCCAGGGTAATGTTGGCTTCTGAGGTGTTTGCTGAAGGGAAGGCAAGCAAGCAGTTACTAATGTTCTAATTTATTACACTGAACAATTCTTTCATTGTATATTGTTACTGTCCTTGTCATCATTCCTTCAACTTGTGTACCTGGCTTCATCCTCAAAATATTGATAATTATGAAAAAATACCACAGTAAAAATAGGAAATATAACCAGAGTGCTTTCGTGTGCTTGCACACACATCCTCCTATTCCTCCGAAGACGTGTGTGTGTGTGTGTGTGTGTGTAAGCACACGAAAGTGCTTGGGTTGTATTTCCCATTTTCACTGTGGTATTTCTTCTTATTTGCAATCATGCATTTTATTGTGATTTCTTCCATATCAGCAATTAGTGTTAGTGTTAGTGTGACTATTCAATGGTCCAAGTCAGACCGACACATCATCATCAGCTTCTTTCTATGTGTGGGTTATTTGTATAGAATTTTTTTATTGAATTACTAAATACCTCCAATATAATTAAAACTATATATTCTTATTCTACTAGTAATCATAATTTAGTATTATGGCTGGCCAAAATGCCTTGTATAATAAAGGCCTTTCTATAAAGTAGTTTATATATGTCAATCACCCTAACTGTATAATTTACTATACTCCACTTTGTAGAAATAAAGTCCGTTAAGAAGAGCAAGTCGAGCCTGGCCTATGGCCGGGCTCCGGAGTAGAAAAACTCTGACAACTCATCCAAGTACGCTCTCACTGTCATTCTCATCATTTCTCTTTAACATCATTTTCGTCTACACCTGCAGTAATATTTAAAAATAATACTTTGGAACACCCAAACTTTCAAGAAATTCACAAAAAATTCATTTTGTGGCTTATGCATAATTTTCCAATAGGTGGAGTGTATAATGGCTCTTCTTTCTCTCTGCCTCAGACCGTCCGTCCTGTAGAACTTGCACAGTATTCAATATTACAAATGTTTTCCCAGACTCAAAAAATGAAGGATATCCATTAACTTGCTCTTATAATTTGCCTGCTGATCTTTTTTAAATGCCCATCAGAAAAATGAAAAATATTTCCTAAAAATTAAAAAAAACTGCTAGTTAAGTTATTTACCTCACATTTACTGGGATATATTCTTGAAAAGTGACCTTGACTCTACCTTTACAAGTGATCTTGGACATACCTTTACAAGTGATCTTGGACATACCTTTACAAGTGATCTTGGCCATACCTTTACAAGTGATCTTGGACATACCTTTACAAGTGATCTTGGACATACCTTTACAAGTGATCTTGGACATACCTTTACAAGTGATCTTGGCCATACCTTTACAAGTGATCTTGGACATACCTTTACAAGTGATCTTGGACATACCTTTACAAGTGATCTTGGACATACCTTTACAAGTGATCTTGGCCATACCTTTACAAGTGATCTTGGACATACCTTTACAAGTGATCTTGGCCATACCTTTACAAGTGATCTTGGACATACCTTTACAAGTGATCTTGGACATACCTTTACAAGTGATCTTGGACATACCTTTACAAGTGACCTTGACTCTACCTTTACAAGTGATCTTGGCCATACCTTTACAAGTGATCTTGGACATACCTTTACAAGTGATCTTGGACATACCTTTACAAGTGATCTTGGACATACCTTTACAAGTGATCTTGGACATACCTTTACAAGTGATCTTGGACATACCTTTACAAGTGATCTTGGACATACCTCTACAAATATAAACTCCAGCATGTGGATACTGCACTTCCTTGATCTTGAGAACACCATTATTGTTGGTTCTGATGGGGCCTCTCTTGCCCACCTGGTGACCCTCGTACCACCAGGTGATCTTGGAACGGTCGAAGCGTCGTACAGGACACTTCACCTTGACTTTCACTCCTCGGAACACTGTAGCTGTCCCACCAACCTGTCCCAAAAGTTCGAGCAATCAGATTGCAAGCTATTGTTTATCTTAAAGAAAGGAATAATAGAAGAGTATGGTTATTTGTCTTTAATATCTTTTTTTTTTGCTTCACATGAGGAATACCCTTTGTTTTGGCTATACATTAAGAAAAAATCTTGTCTTCCCACAAGTGTGTTCTGTAGCTCGGTTGGAAGTGCACTCAGCTCACACAGTGAGTGCCCGTGGTTCAAGTCCGGTATGGGTGGAAACACTGGGCATGTTTTCTTAAGACACCGTCTGGCCCTGTTCATCTAGCAGTAAGTAGGCACCTGGGTGTTAGGTGACTGGTGTGGGTCACATCCTGGGGGACAAAATTAACCCAAGTTGTCCGAAATGCTCTACATAACCAGGGGCTTTCTATATAGTATGTCACTGATGTCATCTATGTCTGTATAAGTTGTATCATGTAGTACTTGTAAAAATAAAGATTATTATTGTATTATTATTATTATTATTATTAGTGTGGTTTGAAGTTATTCTTAAGAAATGCTTAATTATAAGCCTTATTATTAGCTGCAGAAAATACACTGCATAGTTAGTGGCATTCTTTTGTGCCTACTATTTTACTCATGTACGCATATACATTATCTGTATGCTCAAAGAAATTGAGTATTATCGTAACCTTCCAGAATGCGACCCATAATGGTCGATTAACACCCAAGTACAGTATCTACTTACTGCTAGGTGAATAGGGACACCAGGTGTAAGGAAACATGCCCAACTTTTCCACCCGTGCCCAGGATCGAGCCACAGACACTCAGTGTGTGAGCTGAGTGCACTGCTAACCGAGCCACAGTTATGTTACTTGTTTATTCTTAACATAGACTCTCACAAAGAAGAGGCAAAATGCCAACACAAGTTCAATGTGGTGGTGGTGGTTTTTGTTGCATGTCATATGCCTCCATTTTCATATTCAAAGATATAATGTGCCATAATTGTTAAGAGACAAAAAAAATATTCTTTGCTTATTGCCAATTTTCTTACCTTGAGAGTAAGTCTTTTCATGAACTTGCTTTGAACATAATTTTGATGAACCTGAGATTTAATAATAGAATTTTTTGGTTCTTTTCTCTCTCCTTGGCAACCCCTCTGGTTGCACTTCCGGAAAGAGCGTGGCTGGCGGTGAGGACATTCTCGGTTGGGTCTCTCTTCTATCCGGCCATTGGCCAGAGCCTGGTGGCACCGCACTTCCCGTCTCTTCCCTCCACCACCACACGGTGCTGAACACTACAAAAACAAATTAATGTAAGGCTTATAATAACGAAATATTAGACATTGCTTTCAGATCTCTCGTTTACGTATTGTATTCTCGTATACGTTTACTCTTTAAAACTCCTAAAGAGTTGCAGGAAGACATAAGTGAAGAACAATCACACAAGAGGAACAATCATATTGTATGTCAGGATGTTAAGAGAGATGGCAAATTAATGAAACGGGTGTTAAAAAGAGATGGCAGATCAATAAAAATTTAACAAAACATACAGCATTCCATTAGTGTAAAAAATTCCGTTGGTCACAGTAGTAGAAAATTGAGAGGTAGAACTACCATTAGCAAATTTTAAAAACCTTTACTAAATACTGAAGATGGATCTCCATGAGGTTAGCTTCTCTATAGAATACAAGTTGATATAGTGTGAGTGTGTGTGTAACAGACAAGGAAAGAGAAGCCAGACTACACTTACCTTGGACCATCTGCTTGGTACCCACTCAGGGGGACAGTCCATGAAGTTGCAGTGTTGTTGTGTGCGATGTGGTGGTTGTGGACAGAGGCTGTCGGGTACCTCTACAGTATTAGTCCCGCCTCGAGTCACCTCATGGATACACTTCACCTCCCGCGTCTGTCAAATTGAACACTCAAATCACTATGAAATCCAGTTTGTACAGTATACTGTTTGCACATAACCATTACTGTGTGTAAATGGCTTGAATCTAGCAGAGAAACAGAGACATGGATAACATTAATGGCACTTCAATTATTATTATAAAAATCACAACTAAGTGCTAAACCCACAAGGGTCATATAGTGCTGTGCTAGCACTTCAAGACTATGGTATTGCTTTTCAAGGGTGATGCCCTGATAGTGGTGAAGGGTTATGGATCATAAGTGTATTCATTGTAAACTCCTAAATTTACACTTATACTCACCCAAATGTCTGTATGTATAAAATTACTCATTATTATATTGCCTTATTACTCTTAAGTTTGCCTGAAATGTTCTGCATATAAAGGGTCTTTCTGCATGTACACCCAAATGTAATTCACCTTTGTACAAACTTTTTATCATGCTGAAATAAACTATTATTATTATTATTGCAGGTTTAGTGTTACCCCTTTGATTATTATAATAATAACATGAATCCACAGAACTGGAGCGACCCTTCCCCGCTTTGAATCAAAATTTATTACCTCCTATTCCCCGGGTGTTTCATGACCCCCTGAGTCTGAGACTTTTCCATACAGTGTTACCCCACTAGCACTGTATGACCTCATTCTGGTTTAGTGCTTTGTTGTGCATACAAGAAAATAGTAATGATAATGAAACCGAGTATGAAGAGCTTATATTATTTTATCCCCTCAAGGGAGGTTTCTTGATGCCAGTGAGGGCTCTTGATCTGGGAAACTGAACCTGACTTTCCTTTCCTTGGACTGAAACTCAATGCCTCCCATTCCCCAGGTGCTGCATGACTTCTGAGTTTAGCACTTCCTCAATTATTGTACTGGTAATAATAATAACTGACTTATAAACCTCACAACACCAAACTCTTACTTGTATTCCTCCTCCACATGTCTTGCTGCACTCTCCAAATTCTGATATATTCCAGCGTGGAGGACAGCGCGACTGGTCATTGCTTGGGCAGGGGTAATGATGTCCTTATCAGCCGTAACAACGTACTACACGGTGGTATATTACTGGTATGCCTGTCTGATTTTCTGACACACTTTACCATAGACTCCTTGCCACTCCACCTGAAATTGTACCACCATCAAATGTTGTCAAGCATTGTTTGCCATAGTGAAACTGAAATATATGACTTAAAAATAGAGGAAAGGGCTCACTTTATACCTAACTCATTACAATAATTGCGTAACAAAACTGCTTGTACACTTGTATTTGTTATGATGGTACAATATCTTAATTATTATAATCAAGTTACGTGCTTAAACCTGTAAGAGTACCAAAGTACTGTGCACAATATTCTAAAGGAGAAATAGTCTTAGTAGCAGGTACTCGCCAGGCTCCACAAACGTAGATGTGCCATAGAAATGGCATAGTCTTTGGATGCACTGGAAAGGAACAGGCAAAAAGCAGACGCTGTTTACACCAATTTTCCACTAAAGCTTTTGAGACAAAGTGTGGTCAACATGTATGAGTGAGCATACCAAAATGTATTTCAGAAGGAATAACTGGGAGACTGGCCGGATATGGATGTTTAGTTTTAATAAATTGCATCCAAAGAGTAATAGTTAGAAAAAAGTATAATGATAGCATTCCACAGGTGAAAAAAGTTTTCTGTTAACTCAAGGTATCAGTACTTTGTCCCTGTTTCTTCCTCATCTCATATCCAACTACACAGATAAATCTCATCACTGTATCATCCTCTGCCCTGATGATTACTACAATTTGTATGCAAAGAAAGCATCAATGAGGAAACTAAGCAAATTCTGCAAGCTGATATAAACTAATCTACTCACGTGAGGCCAAGCTAAACAATATGATTGTTCAGTGGGAAACAATATTTCAGTTACTCTGAAGTGGAAACAATTGGAGAGAATAAATAATTGCGAATGAAACCAAAACAAATTTAATGAACTCAATGAAATGGATAAGAAGGGGGATGTGCAGAGACTTGGAGTAGAAAATTGTAAAAAAAAGAGTTTACTTTAACGGGATAAAAAATGTTATTTATTAACTGCATAAAGGAAAAATGATAGAGATGGATAATTAAATACCATTCAAAGCACAGGATGCCAAGCCATATTAGTCTGTTAATAATATTCATCTGTAAAATGTTTCTCCAGGCTAATACTGCTACAGATAAAACGTCCCCTTTCGACATGAGCAAAACTGCCAGATTACAGAACGTACAAACAACCGTCATGCCTCGTATAAATTCAGTCAATTACCTAAATTATTAGGAATGTTTGAAGGCCCTTGAACTGTACCTCCTGGAATGTAAACAAATAAGATTCATCATAATTTACACCAGGAAAATTCTGGAGGGATTGGTTCCATATCTGCATACTGAAATCACTCCCTACAAGAGCAGGAGCCTCCACACACAGTGCAAAATACCCCCAATGAAAAACAGGGGTGCCATGAGTACACTAAGAGGAGAATAAAGGAAGTTTCAACAGGCTACCTTCATACATAAGGGCACGATTACCAGCAGATAAGCTGCTGTCATTCAAGAAGAAAATTTCGATAAGTTCCTAAAGTTAGTTCCCTAACCTGCCAGGCTGTGAGGCACTACTTTGGAGCTTCGCAGCCAGCACTGTGGACCCCATGCAAAAGATCTAATGATAAAAAGATAGTCTAATAACAATTTGGCTTTTATTGGGTTATCCTGGGTATTAACCCATCGAGTTCAGGTCTTGGTGTGAGGGACCAAACAGCAGGAAACCAGTGACAAGAATGAATTCAGGGTAAACTATTTAATAAGGCTAAAGCGGTTCTTTGAGGCATTTTATGCGAATTTGGAATAAAAAAAAGGCGTTTGCCAGGGTGAGAATAAGGGGGGCAATGTGGGCAGATGTTGCAGGTGTATGGTGTAGGAGGTAGGTTACTGAAAGCACGTGCAAGAGTTTTTACGACGGATAGTGAGGGCTCAAGTTTAGAGTATGTAGTAATAGGTCGCGGAAATTATTTCACCAGTTAAAAGTAGGCCTTAGACAGGATGTGTGATGTCACCGTGGTTGTTTAATTATTTTTATAGATGGGGTTGTAAGAGAAGTATATGCGAGGGTCTGTGCAAAGAACGCCGTTGGAGTTAAAAGATAAAGAATCGCACATAAAGTTGGAGGTTGTCACAGTTGCTCTTGCTGTGACACTCTTGCTCTTTGGAGAGATTCTGAAGAGAAGTTGCAGAGCAGTAATTGGTGGATAAAGTGAGGCCGTTTTAGGGTATGCAAATAGAAGCCAAAATAAGATGGTTGAATACAGGGAAAAGAGGAAGGGTATGAGGGATAACAAAAAGATTTGTGTGATGTAAAGATTGGAATATCAGATTGGAGGAGATGAGGGTATGGAGGAGCGTCGAATGTATGCAGATTTTGGGAGTGGACGTGTCAGCAGATGGGTCTATGAAAGTTGAGCTGATTCATAGAATTGATGAGGGGGAAAAG
Organism: Cherax quadricarinatus; assembly: GCF_026875155.1. Classification (NCBI taxonomy): domain Eukaryota; kingdom Metazoa; phylum Arthropoda; class Malacostraca; order Decapoda; family Parastacidae; genus Cherax; species Cherax quadricarinatus. The sequence goes on along the minus strand of NC_069481.1, from coordinate 21,657,975 downwards.
GGCTGCTGAGTGAGCGAGTGGTGCTACTTAGGAGTCTGTGGAGACAAAGAAACTGTGTCCTTGGAGGGCGAAGGGCGGAATGTAGATGAGAGTATAGTTTATCCACGCTCTTCTATGTGTTTTGTGGGAGGTTTTGTTAATGGGTGATGAATGTGCAGCGAGGAGGTAGCGGCCTGGTGGCAAGTGGTGATTGTTCATGTCTAGTGCGGCAAATGTGTGTGGTGTGAATATAGAGAGCAGAGAATTGCGATAGTTCTGGGAAGTTTAGGAGGAGGTGTCGGGTATTACCAAAACTTGTTGTCCAGAGGGTCATCTGAGAGGAAGGGTTGTTGAGGTGGGTTCGGGACATGTAGGAGAGAATGGCAGCGAAACATGAATGTCTTCATGAGTGTATCAGTCTGTAGTGGAGGACGGCGGGGGTAGGGGGTAGGCCTAGGACAAGGTTGGAGGGGATGGGGATAAAGGAGGTTTTGTGTGCGTAGGGGGCTTGGACTTCCAGCAGGCATGCTGGTGAGCGTGTTTGATAGGAGTGATGGAGACAACATGGTTTTTTTTTAAAGACTTGACGTGCTGTTGGAGGTGTGAGCAAAGTAACATTGTTATGAAGGGTGTGCAGGGAAACGGCAGGCCGGGACTTGCAGGCCGCTGAGATGGGACAGTACAGTGCCTGCACTCATGAAGGCAGGGGTGTTAATGTATGCAGTTTAAAAACTGTAGTGTGAAAGCACCTTCTCGGCAAGGACAGTGATGGAGTGGAAATGATGGTGAAGTAATTTTTCTTTTTTTGGGCCACCCATGCCTTGGGTGGGAATCGGCCAGTGTGATAATAAAAAAAATAATAAAATAAAAATACGTTTTTCCTTGGATGTCAGAACAGTTGTTGTATAACGCGCGCCCTTACATGTTCTTAGCACTTTCCCATGAAATGTAACATAATTAAGAAATGTATCAGTGATTAAAACCTGGAGATACTGTACACAGTATATTAAAGCCATGGAGTAATAAGAATATTATTACATGTAAAACCTTATAACAGCAATATTTTTCTCAAGTTACACAAGGAATAAATTAGTGGGTATGAATCCCTGTAGACTATATTTTTATTTTAGTGCAGTAAATTGCCTTACTGAAATAATGACCTTCCCAAGCATGAAGCACTAGGGACCAAAGCCCAAGAGTGGTCCCCTGGTAGGTTTTTGGGGAATGTTTGTTTTGCCTCAATCTGGTAAGACCCGGGGTTCCCCCCACCTCCACCCTTCAATTTTAATGGAATTCATCTCTGCTGCTCGGACCCAAATTTAGCTTTCTGCGACTAAAATTTCATCATCTGGTTTATGGAGCATCAAAAAACACTAGCATAACGCAGCAGGGGATCGCGGGGAGGTTGTAGATCAGTGGGGGTTTTAAAAGGGGGGGAGACCCGGGTGGGGCTCATTGTAGCCTGAGCTTTAGGCACGTAAGTCTATATCTTGCAAAACCAAAAATCTTGCTCTTCCAAAAAGGGTGATCCTCATCCACTACTTGGGCAGGAATGGTTCTCATGATTTTTTGGTCACCCCTTTGAATCGCCTCATCATGGGATTTTAGACAACAAAGGGATTTTTCTGGCGGGGGGCACTCCCCCTCGCTTGCGGGATATTCGTGCCTAAAAATTAAAGTCTGCATTATTTTACGTTTTGGTAAATATTGAAAATAAGGTTCAATGCCTTGTATCAATGCCTTGCTTTAAGATATACAACAGAAAACTGAATGAATCGCACTACTTTGTGCTCACATAAACTGGTACAATAAGCGAGTTTATTTAGGTATAGGTACACACAAATACAGTCATACAAATTATCATACATAATGACATGTGTAAATTACACTCGGCTCACACACTGAGTGTCTGTGGTTCGATCCCAGGCAAGGGTGGAGACACTGGGTGTATTTCCTTAAACCTGTTGTCCCTGTTCACCTAGCGAGCAAGTAGGTACCTGGGTGTTAGTCAACTGGTGTGGGTTTCATCCTGGGGACAAGATTGAGGACACCAACAGAAATAAGATACAGTCCCTTGATAAAGCACTGATTTTATTTGGTTATCCTGGGTGGCTAACCCTCCTGAGTTAAAATTCCAAACAAAATCTTAACTTAATTAAGTCCCAGGTACTTGGTCACTTGTAGGAATAGCACCTTAAGTAAGGGAGGGAGGAGGAAGTTTGAAAGACAGAGAACAGCAAAACAACCCACTGAAAATAAGCCACTCTCCCTTTCCTTAGATCAAACCTAATTACCACCCATTTCTGCTTTGAAATTGGGTTCATTTTGAAACACCCTGTATTATTATTATTATTACTACATTATAATTATTACATTATTAGTAAGTAAGTAAGTTTATTCAGGTATACACAAATACAGTTACATAGAATTATCATACATAGCAGCATATGTGTAGAGAACCTAGGATAACCCAAAAAAGTCAGACAGAGTGACTTATTTCCATTGGGGTCCTTTACATTTCCATTGGGGTCCGAATCCTCCGGGTTTAGCGCTTCCCCCTTGATTGTAAATAATAATAATAATCCATTGGGGTCCTTTTATTTCCATTGGGGTCCTTTATTACTATTATTATTATTCTAAATGCTGTGCATACTATGAGCTCTTCAAATAATTTTACTTATAGTTGAAAATTGAATTTCGATTGCCTGAAATGCTCATGCATGTTAGATCAATTTTTATTAACGATAGGTATTTTATTTTAGTCGGCCCTGAAATTAATCGTTTTCTCTAACGCATAAAGATTTAGAGAAAACGTAGTACAGGACGGGTAACTATTATATTTATGTAAAATAAATACATATATTCTTCAAAAGATCTTTGATGCTGGTTGGGGGGCTTTTGATCTAGGGAATTTGATCTGTGCTTCACTTCCCTGAATTAAGCCTGAATGCCTTCCATTCTTCCCCTCGGGCGCTGTTATAATCCCTACGGGTTTAGTGCTCCCCACGTACGGGTTATTCAGCTTAGTTCGCTGGAACAGCGGTTGGCTCACAGTCGAAGTTAATTTCATATGTTCATTATGCACCCCATACCCATCCTGTGGGCGATAGTCAAAAGATTACAGAGGTACATAATGGGCCCCAGGGACGGGGCCCCCCAAAATTTTGATAGTGAGAAAGGGTTACAAAGGTAATGAACTCCAGGTAGATCGGGGTCCAAAAATCATGACAAGTTCCCAAAGCCACACCCAAAAAAGGCCCCTGGTTTTAAATTTTTCCCCCCTCCCCATGTTCACTATAGTAAAAAGGGTTTGCCAAGGTATTGGATATATTTTAAGTTAAATTTCCCGGGGGTTACCCTGGGGTTTTTTTCCCACGAATGATACATTGCCCCAAATGATGGTTATCATGTATGATAAGGCTACCCCCGATGGAAAATTTAAATTGCTTCCCCATGGAAAAATTTTTATTAATAAAGAAGCCTTGCCCAATAAGGTAGGTACGTCGTTTTGGGGTGCTTTTAACACTGCTAGGGGCCCCAGTGGCCTGGTGGGGTAAAGCTCCCGCCTTTCCCCACGGAGGGGCCCGGGGGTTTGATTCCAGGCGGGTGGGGAAAAATTTCGATAAGTTTCCCTTTCACCTGTTGTCCTGTTACCTAGCAAACAAATAGGTAAACCCGGGTGTTTGTTTTGACTGGTGGTTTGGGGCGCATCCTTTTGGGGGGCAAAAATTTAGAAACCCCCAAAGGGAAAAAGTTAGGGCAGTTTCCCCGATGAGCCCTGACCCTTTTTTTGGTTATCCCGGGTGGCTAACCCTTCCCGGGGGTTTAAAAACCCGAACGAAATTTTATCTTATCTTATTATTAAAAATTGGGGGGAACCCTGAAGGGGCCCCTTCATCCCCAAAAACTAGAATTCCCCCCCACTTCGTTGGATTGAAAATTTCTACCCCAAATCCCCCCAGGCTCTTTCGGTTTTACAGCTTCCCGATAAAAATTTAAAAATAATTTTAGGGGAAAAAATGTGGAAATATAAACACAAGGGGTTATTTAAAGTGATCTTTTTTTGACAACGTTTCGCCCACACCCGTGGGGGTTTTTTAAAGTCACAAAAAGATCTGATTGGATTTTATACCCCCTTTTTAATTTTTCAATCTGTCAGACACTGCAACACAAGGGTATCTTGGTACAGACCCCGCAATCAAAATTCGACAACTTCCCCCAGTGAGAGAAATGGATTTGAGAGGGGGCCTGCCTTCTCAACATCTGAGGGTTTTTACCTCTCTAGTTTGGGCCCACGTTTTTCACTCTTGGGCTATAAAAAACTCCCTCCTTTTCACTTTTCTCCATATTGTTTCATACTATGGAAAAAATGCTCTTCTCCCGACCCGAGGGGGCTTCCACCCCAAAAACCTTTAAGGGGGGATGGACTGATTACATCGTCTTCAAGTATCTTCTGCTTCTATAACTTTTCTGTTAAATTTACTGAAAAAAGCCTACTGTGTTGGCCCCAAACGTTTCAAATTTTAAAAATAACCCAACTGTTTTCATTTTGGGGTCTTACCCAAACAACCTGTCGGAAATTTTTTACCATTTTTTTTTTTCAGATCTGATTGTGGCTTTAAAAAAAACCCACTGTGGGGGGCGGGAAACGTTTTAAAAAAGGAAACAACCCTTTTTCCGAGTGGTTTATATTTTTTCCCTTGTGTCGGTATTTTTATACCCTTTTTTCCCGGGAAAAAATGTACTTAAAAATATAAAATTTGGGTTTTATTTACTTTTAACAACATTTTAGATTTTAGAAAAAATAAAAAATTATTAATGTTTTGTAAAATGGGGATAGTGTTGTGGAGATTTGGGTTTTATGTTACATAAAATCACCCACAGGAAGGGACCCTTATGACGAAATTTTGGCTCTGGGCTAATGGGGAAAGGGATTCTGTGTGTGGGTTAAATTTGTGGGATCCCTTCCAGTCGGTATTGGGTGTGTATTGTTGACCTGGTCATGGCGTGTGAGCAAGGAGGAGGAACACTCTGAGAGTTGGAGGTTGGGGCTCCTGGACATGGTCGTCAGGAAGGATGCCACTGTACGAGAAAACTCCGGAAGATCTTAAAGTAAACTTCTGTCCTTGATCCTTCACCACCGTACCCCTGCACTGCCCGTTCCCTTTCATGTCCTGGGGGGAAACTTCAGTAAGTTATTTTGGTTTTAAATTTTAATAATGTGAATGTAAAAAAGGATTCGAACCTTGGTCCTGGTATATATATCTGATCAAATTCCCCAGTGGAAATAAGTCACTTAGTTTCTTGGGGTTATTCGAGAATACCCAAGTGGCCTGATCAAGGAATGGGGGCAGTGGGGGGGCGCTGCCCCTGAAACTTTCTCAGGTACTAGAGGATATTACCCTATAAGACATTGTAATTTCCAGGAATGCGTAAAATGTATATAAAATGTCCTCGGACCAGGGTTCTTTTTTTTCCCGTCCTTCAAAACTTTGACTTGTTATCGGGGCTTTATTGGGTTTACTGTGCAATAACACCGCGTTCCCAAAGACTAGGTACAAATTTAAGATTTTTTTCAAAGTCACATTTTATAAAAATATAGATTTTGTTTAAATTTTTGAGTCGAGTATACGGTGTCAATGTTTTGTGTACTGTTTTAAACATCCTGATTTTTCTATTCCAGTGAGTTGTTCTGATGCTGGTATACCTGGAGTATACCTTGGGGGTTCCGGGGGTCAACGCCCCCCGTTCACTTTTCCGCATTGGGTCCTTGTTTTCGATCCCCGTAGGGATGGAAATACTGGGACTGTTTCCTTAGAACCTGCTGTCCAAATTTCACCTGCGAAAGTCCCTGCTGGGTGCCCGGTGTGGGTGGCCTCCTGGGGACAAAATTAACCCAAGTTGTGGAAAATTCTCTGCATAAGAAGGGGCTTTCTATATGGTACTGTCACCTATGTCAGCTATGGTCTATATAAGTTGTATCACGTACTTGTAGAAATAAAGATTATTATACTCGCAGCCCGGCCTGCACCGGCTTGTCACTTTGCTTTCCTCTTAATAAAAAACCCCCAACAGGTTTTTCTTAGAAATTTAATATAAAGGTTAGGTTAGGTAAGGTTTGTTAGTCTTACCAAACTGCATCGGACAAGATTTTGAGGTGGAGAGGGGGAGGACCCACGTTGGGGGGATAGGAGGGGGTTAGAAGGGAGGTTCTGGCGCCAGCGGCCCCGCGGGAAAATACCGCAATGTGCCCCCGGAGGGATGGAACCATGGCGACCTTTCCCCGGGCTCTGGCTGGCGTCGCAGCATCCAGTGTCCCCCCCCCCCCCCAACCCCCTTGTATCACCTGCATCTCACCTTTACTCCTCCATCCTACGTCTTTTCCCTTCCCCAAACCCCCTCCTTCCCATCTTTTCCCTAAATCCTACCATCTCCCTTTATCACCATCTTCCCCCAGCTTATGACATCACAGCGATGTCTGAAATTGGTGGTACCATGTACCCCTAAAAACCCTTTCCCCAGGAGCTACGGGTAAAACACGTTGTAACCCAACCCAATTAAAAAACAGTCTCCATACACATTTTTGGGGGAACAAAAGTTGGTTTAGGTTGTGGGTACACTTGATCAGGTCCTCGGGTTTTGTGAAGGGATCGGGTTCCCTGAGGTTTTTAAAGGAATCAGACCCTGAGGTTGTGAAGGCTCGGGCCCTGAGGTTGTGAAGAATCGGCCCTGAGGTTTGAAAAATCAGGTCCTGAGGTTGGGAAGGTTAGGCCCTGAGGTTGTGGGAAGGATCAGGTCCTGGGGTTTTGTGAAGGCTAGGTCCTGAGGTTGTGAATGCATCGGGGTTTGCGCTCTTAAAGACGCCCAATCTTAGTTTCCAGAAAAAGTTCCCCATCACGGACTTGACTTTTTTGAAAGCAAGTTCCCGTAAGAAAGGAGAATTTTGGGGTTTAAAAAACAAGTTTGGTCGGGGAAGTTTGTAATTTTTTTTCAAGGTCCATCATAGAGAGAGAAGAAAAGGGAAGGGGAAAGGAGATGGAGGAAAAGGAGAGAGAGAAGAGGGGGAGAGAAGAGAGAGAGGGGGAAAAAGGGAGAGAGAGAAGAGAGGGGAGAGGGGGGGAAAGGGAGAGAGAGGGGAGGAGAGGAGAGAGAAGGAGGGGGGAAGGAGGAGAGGGAGAGAAATAGATGATAGATGATTATCTCCCCCTTCGCTCGCGGTGGATCTGAATGGGGAGAGGATATATAACGGTTATAAATGCCCTAATTTTTAAAGGGGGGGCCCGGTAAGCCAGCGGAAGGCCTCGGTCAGATGCCCAAAAGCTCCAAAGGGGGTTATTGACTAAGACCCCGCCGTCGGGAAACATTTGTCCTGTTTCCTGACGAACCTTACCAAACCCAAACCAAACGAGGAGAGAAGAGAACGGAAAAAAAAGTGTAACAAGAAGCAAACGAAATTTAAGAAAAAAAACCCAAACGTAAATGGACAAAATTAGAGAGCAACCCAATTTAGAGCGGGGACAGTGATTTAAAGGGGAAGAGTGTTTTGGGACCCTAGGGCAAAAGGGATCAGAGGAAGGATCGCTTAAAAAAGGGTCGGGAGCAGTAGGTCTCAGAGAGGTCGGAACAAATGTAACAAAACATATTGTATGGGATTACTTCTCGTTACTGTGAGGGAGAGTTATAGAAGGGGGTTCTTGTTACTGTGAGGGAGAGATATAGAAGGTGGGTCTTGTTACTGTGAAGGAGAGATATAGAAGGTGGGTCTTGTTACTGTGAAGGAGAGATATAAAAAGGGGGGGGGTCTTGTTACTGGAGGGGAGTATAGAAGGTGGGTCTTGTTACTGTGAGGGAGAGATATAGAAGGGGGGTCTTGTTACTGTGAGGGAGAGATATAGAAGGTGGGTCTTGTTACTGTGAGGGAGAGATATAGAAGGTGGGTCTTGTTACTGGGGGGAGGAAAAAAGGGGGGGCCCCCCCCAAAGATTAGAAGGGGGTCTTGTTATGTGAGGGGAGATATAAAAGGGGGTCTTTTACTGTGAGGGAGAGATATAAAAGGGGGGTTTGTTACTGTGGGGGAGAATATAGAAGGGGGGTTTGTTACTGTGAGGGAGAGAAATAGAAGGGGGGGTCTTGTTCTGTGGGGGAGAGATAAGAAGGGGGGTCTTTTTTACTGTGGGGAGAGGTATAGAGGGGGTTTGTTACTGTGAGGGAGATATAGAAGGTGGGTTTTTGTTACTGTAAAGGAGAGATATAAAAGGGGGTTTGTTACTGTGAAGGAGAGATATAGAAGGGGGTTTGTTATGTGGGGAGAGTTTGAAGGGGGGTCTTTTATGTAAAAGGAGGATAGAAGGGGGTCTTGTTACTGTGAGGGAGAGATAGAAGGGGGTTTGTTCTGTGGGGGGAAATGGGGGGTTTTTACGGAAGGGGAGGGTTTGACCGGAGGGGGAATAAAAGGTGGGTTTGTTCTGTAAAGGGAGAGATATAGAAGGGGGTTTTGTTATGTGGGGGAGAGATATGAGGGGGGTCTTGTTTTGTAAGGAGAGATTAAAAAGGAAATGGGTGTTGTTACTGTGAAGGAGGTTAGAAGGGGGTTGTTACCGTAAGGGGGAGATATAGAAGGGGGGTCTTGTTTGTGAAGGGGGAGTATAGGGGAGGGTGTTGTTACTGTGAGGGGGGAAATAGAAGGGGGGTCTTGTTCGTGAAGGAGAGTATAAAAGGGGGTTTGTTATGTACGGGGAGATATAAAAAGGGGGGTGTTGTTTTGTAAAGGGAGGATGGAAGGGGGGTCTTGTACTGTGAAGGGGATATAGAAGGGGGTTTGTTTTGTGGGGGAGATATAAAAGGGGGTCTTGTTATTGAAGGGGAGATATAAAAATGGGGTATTTTACTGAAAGGGAGAGAAAAAAAGGGGGGTCTTGTTACTGTCCGGGAGGATATAGAAGGGGGGGTGTTGTTACTGTGAAGGGAGAAGAAGGGGGGTCTTTTTTACGGGAAAGGGAGGATAAAAGGGGGGGGTTTGTTACTGTAAAGGGAAAGATATAGAAGGGGGTTTGTTTATTGTAAGGGAGGAATAAAGGGGGTTTACTGAAAGGAAGAGATATAGAAGGGGGGTTCTTGTTACTGTACGGGGGAGATTAGAAGGTGGGTTTGTAGAAAGGGGAGTATAGAAGGGGGGTCTTGTTTGTTTGTGGGGGTTAAAAACTTGTTTTTCAGGTTATCTGTGAGGGTTTTGATGCACAGCTGGGAGATTTCACATTGTCCTGAAGATGTTTGTGATGCCCCGGGTGGTTTACCATAGCACCATGTGGTGTGTGTGTAATACAACTACATATATATATATTATATATTTTTATTATATTATATATTTATTATTTTATATATTTATATTTTGTTCTGACGGTACTTGTTGGCCCCACAATAAATCCCCGGGGGTTTAACCCCCGGGGGTTTCTGAGGGCATTTGGGGGTCACAATGGTGCTGGGGTCTGGGAAAATGAGGGGAGGTGCCAGCCTTTCCCTCGCTGGCCAGGGATCCTGTTTTCACTCCCCCCAGGGTGCTGCAACAAGAACGTCACACAAATATCAACATTTAACTTCAGAACTTTATGATAGCTGTTCTTTGAAGGGTTCTAATGGAACCCTAAAACCTGTAATGTGACCCACTGAACCCAGGTTTTACGGTCCCTTCATGAAACGTGTTGATGAATGCGGTAGACTAATGAATGAAAGTAGACACAGAGTATAGACTCACGTGTATAAGGCTGGTGTCTGGGATGGGCGAGGGTGGTGGGCGGTGGGCAGGTGACACCGGTACGACACGGGCGTGTGTGGGGTGGTCTCAGACCCGGGTTTGACACGGGGTGGGCCCGCCCTGTGACCCCTGCACAGCCCCACTTGGGTTTCGAACCCTTCACCACCGTTGCTGGCACTGTAATGATAATCAAAATCATGAGGTGGTTAAAGACGAGCGCGGGGGGCGTTTGCCCCCCCAAAACCCTCCCCAGGTTACTCGGGTATTTATCCAAGGAATGGAGCTATGCCTGTAACCCTTTCGGCTTTGCGCTTGCATAATATTTACACCCACATTGCCCTTAGACGGGAATCTCCACTGCCCCAAAACCGTTCCTCGCTGTGATTTTCCACCCCGTTCCAAACCCCTATAAAAGTTTTTGGTACTACTATACTTTTTTCATTCCCTTCTTTGCCTCCTTTGATAACGTTTTTTGACTCCCATTTCCCAAGCACCCCCTCACCTTTTTTTCCCCCATCAATTCTAGATTACCTATCCTTTAAATCCATCCGCTGACACGTAACTTCCCAGTTCTGAAAACATTCATTCTTCCAATTCCTCCCCCCAATTTGTATCCAATTTTTTTTTCTAAATCTTTGATACCCCCTTACCTTTCTCTTTTCTATGTTTCCCTTTAACTTTCTACCCTTTACACATTCCAACTCATCCATAACCCTTTTCAATTTTTCTTAGAATTTTCCCTAAGCCCGTTTCTAGCAAAAAAATAAATGTGTCAATTCCCCTTTTTTTATTTGATTCCCCATAAATTTAATCCCCCTCTCCCGAACCCCTAGCATTTACTTCTTTTTTCAACCCCATCTATAAAATATTAAAAACATGGTGACATTTCTCATCCCTGTCTAAGGGCTACTTTTATGGGAAGTATTCTCCTCTCTTCTACAACCCCCAAACCCGAGCCTCACTATCCCCATAAAAACTCTTTACGCATTTAGAAATTACCACCTATTCCATTATTGCAACATCTGCCATTGGGCCCCATCCCCTATATTGCCTTTTTTTAAACCATTAATGCAAATAAAATTTCCCTACCTTTGAATACTGTCACATTTTCATGCTTCATTAAACCTTGATCTAAAATCCCCCCCCCACTAAAACCTCCTTGTCATCCGCAATCCTACATTCTGTCTTACCCCTAATTCTTTCAAAAATAACCCCCACCCTACCTTCCTGGGAATTTTAATTTTATATATTAATATATATATTTTTATATATATATATATTTATATATTATTTATTATTATAATATATATATGTCGTGGCGAATAGGCAGAAATTGCCTTTTTGGTTTTTAAAAAGCAACGTTCATCTTGCCCTATAGGACAAGCGAAAATTGTGTATGCAATAATTTCGCCAAAAACACTCTGAACCTAACGAAAAAAATGTATTTTACGTGTTTGTTTAGTATTAAATTATTGTAAAAAAACTAAAAAATTTTTTTAGTTGGGGTTTGGCTAAAATAAAATTTTTCTTGCTATAAAAAGGGGTTAGGTAAGTTTTCTAGATTTTTTGTTGCAAAATTATAATTTTTCATCGCATTATTTAAAACAATAATTTTTTAAAAGTATAAGAAAAATTTCAGAAAGGACTTAATTTTTTAAAAAAGTTTTTCAATTGACCAGTTTTACATATTCGGCAACCCCAATATATATATATATATATAAATATATATATTATATATATATATTATATTTATATATATTTTATATATATATATATTATATATAATATATTATATAACCACACACGGTGGAATTTTTAAAACAGAATTTAAAATGTATCTCCCCGGTATTTATAGTATTCTTATTGTGGTGTTCGGTGTTGTGTTTAATTAACCAAGTAACCCGCTTAGGGGACCTGGGAAACTACAGCTTACCCGGGACCAAATACCCCTCGTACCAGCGGGGGGCAGTCGTAGTGTTACAAAGGCTGACGGGGGTGGTGGTCGTGGCAAGGCACAGTAATGGTCAGCACCGGACACTGTTTTATGTTCCGTGGCTCCCCGAGTACATTCACGTGCTGGTACCCCCTACCCCACGACCTGAACACGACCCCCCCTCTCCTGTCTGCCGTGTGGGGCCCCCAAAAATCCAGGTAAGTTTGCTGAGAGTTTAATAGCAGGAAAGGGTAGATAAAAATTACCATCGTTTTTTTTCCCCCGTCAAAGAAAAAACCCCTTCCCCCGTTAAAGTCAATTTGGCTAAAACTATCATTTAATCACTGGTCAATCTACAAAAGCGTCCAGCTTGGTCCTACCCACTTGTAACACAAATCAAAATTTATTGAAATCTGGGATTAGGGGATTACGTAATGTGGTCAAGTACTCCCGTAAAGGTTTCTCAGCTACGCAACTTTAAAAGTTTTTCCCTTTCCGCAGGCTGAGCTACTGTACTTGGAAAAATTTCCTCTTCCAGCAGGCTGCAGCAATGTCACTTGGAATTTTCCATTTCCAGCAGACTGCAGCTTTCTGTCACTTGGGAAAAATTTCCCTCTTTCCCGCAGAGCTGCAGCTACTGTCACTTGGAACTTTCCATCTTCCAGCAGAGCTGCAGCTACTGTCACTTGGAACTTTCCATCTTCCAGCAGAGCTGCAGTACTGTCATTGGGAAATTTCCATCTTCCAGCAGAGCTGCAGCTACTGTCACTTGGAACTTTCCATCTTCCAGCAGAGCTGCAGCTACTGTCACTTGGAACTTTCCATCTTCCAGCAGAGCTGCAGCTACTGTCACTTGGGAACTTTCCTCTTTTCCCGCAGAGCTGCGTACTGTCACTTGGAACTTTCCATCTTCCAGCAGAGCTGCAGCTACTGTCACTTGGAACTTTCCATCTTCCAGCAGAGCTGCAGCTACTGTCACTTGGAACTTTCCATCTTCCAGCAGTGCAGCTACTTTCACTTGGCTTTCCATTTCCAGCAGATGCAGCTACTGTCCTTGGAATTTTCCCTTTCCCGCGAGCTGCGCTACTGTCACTTGGAATTTCCATCTTCCAGCAGAGCTGCAGCTACTGTCACTTGGAACTTTCCATCTTCCAGCAGAGCTGCAGCTACTGTCACTTGGAACTTTCCATCTTCCAGCAGAGCTGCAGCTACTGTCACTTGGAACTTTCCACTTCCCCCCGGAGGCTGCAGTACTGTCCTTGGAATTTTCCCTCTTCCGCAGAGCTGGGTAACTGTCACTTGGAACTTTTCCCTCTTCCGCGAGTGCAGCTCTGCACTTGGAACTTTCCATCTTTCCGCAGAGTGCAGTACTGTCATTGGAACTTTTCCTTTTCCAGCAGAGCGCAGCCCACGTCATTGGAACTTTCCATCTTCCGCAGAGCTCAGCTACTGTCATTGGAATTTTCCCCTTCTCGAAACTAGTACTGTCATTTTGGGAAATTTCCATCTTTTCCCGCGAGCTGCAGGGTACTGTCACTTGGAACTTTTCCATTTAGCAGAGCTGCAGCTACTTCACTTGGAATTTCCATCTTCCGCAGAGCTGCAGCTACTGTAATTGGAACTTTCCCTCTTCAGCAGAGTGCAGTTTTCTGTCACTTGGAACTTTCCCTCTTCCCGCGAGCTGCAGTACTGTCACTTGGGAAATTTCCCTTTCCGCAGAGTGCGCTACTGTCACTTGGGAACTTTCCTCTTCACAGGCTGCGCTACGTCACTTTGGGCTTTCCATCTTTTCCCGAGAGCTTTTCAGCTACTGTCAATTGGAACTTTCCATCTTCAGCAGAGCTGAGTACTGTCAATTGGAATTTCCATTTCCAGCAGGCTGCAGCTACTGTCATTGGAAATTTCCATCTTCCGAAGGTGCCTACTGTCATTGGAACTTTCCATTTCCAGCGAGCTGCAGCTACTGTCCTTGGAACTTTTCCCTTTCCGCAGAGCTGCAGCTACTGTCACTTTTGGAATTTTCCCTCTTCCAGCAGAGCTGCAGCTACTGTCATTGGAACTTTCCATCTTCCGCAGGCGGTAGTACTTTGGGAAATTTCATCTTCAGCAGGCTGCAGCTACTGTCACTTGGAACTTTCATTTCCGCAGAGCTGCAGCTACTGTCACTTTGGAACTTTTCCATCTTCGCAGGCTGCGTACCCGTCACTTGGGAAATTTCCATCTTCCAGCAGAGCTTTTCAGCTATGTCCTTGGAACTTTCCATCTTTCCGCAGAGCTGCAGTACTGTCACTTTGGAAATTTCCCTCTTTCCGCCCGAGCTGCAGCTACTTTTCACTTGGAACTTTCCATCTTTTCCAGCGGCTGCACTACTGTCACTTGGAACTTTCCATCTTCCCCAGAGCTGCAGTATGTCACTTGGACCTTTCCATCTTCCGCAAAGGGTGCGTACTGTCACTTGGAAAATTTCCATTTCCGCGAGCTGCAGTACTTCATTGGAAAATTTCCATCTTAGCAGAGCTGCAGCTACTTTCACTTGGGAAATTTCCCTTTCCAGCAGAGTGCAGCTACTGTCCTTGGAACTTCCAAACTTCCGCGAGCTGAGCTACTGTCACTTGGGAAATTTTCCCCCAATCTTTTCCCGCAGAGCTTTCAGCTACTGTCACTTGGAAATTTTCCCTCTTCCAGAGAGCTGCCTCTGTCACTTGGAAATTTCCAAACTTCCAGAGAGCTGCAGCTACTGTCACTTGGAACTTTCCATCTTCCAGCAGAGCTGCAGCTACTGTCACTTGGAACTTTCCATCTTCCAGCAGAGCTGCAGCTACTGTTCCTTGCAACTTTCATCTTCCAGCAGACTGCGCTACTGTCACTTGGAAAATTTCCATCTTCCAGCAGAGCTGCAGCTACTGTCACTTGAATTTCATCTTCCCGCGAGTGCATTACTATCCCTGGGACTACCATCTCTCAGGCTAGCCTATCCCGTCTCCAAGCTCTGTACTTCCCCCTTTGGGGTTCAGCGCTCCCCACCACGAGGTGGAGGTGTGGGGATCAGAGATGGTGGGGTGAGGAAGTAGGGGGTTCCGTACTTCAACCAGGAAATTACTAACCCCCCACTCTCCAGCGTTTTTCTTCCCCTCCCCCCTCAGCATTTTTGAAGGCGGACATTTCCCCCCCTCCCCTAACTTCCCCTCTAAAGCCCCAAACACCTAACCCTTCCCCTACCCCCCACCATCACACTCGCCTTTTTATTCCACAGAAAAACTCTTTTCTCTTCCTTTTTTGCAAAAGGGTTTTCCTGTAATCGTATTTGCTTGAATCTCCTCCTCTTTTTTGCAATTTTCAAGTCCCGTGTGTTGATTGCAACCGACTGGCCCAGGCTATCATTCAACTCACCCCGGTGATTCTTTTGCAATTGTTTTATTTTTTGCGTCTTTCACACACACACACACACACACACACAAAACACACCACACACGTATTTACAATATAATTGTCTTCTTTTGTATGAAGTTGGTTTAAATGAGTCATGGTTGTGGCAAGAGTTATACTGCGTCACATTAATTTGGGGTTTTTTCGTCTTAATACAAAAAGAAAACAGTGTAGGTGTCCCGTAATATGTTTCCCCCATCCCATCTTACTTTCCCAAACATAACAATGGTTATCCTGGTCTCTAATAAGCAGAAGTTTAAAAATTTGGCTGGGTCCCCTTTACACTGCTTTCAGGGCAAGAAACATGGGCTCCGCTCCCGAGTTCGCTATTTATGATTCCCAACTAAACAAACAATTTCTGGCATATTTCCAGGGAATTTCTCGATTTTGAAACCACTGGCGCAACACTGTCTAATAGAGAATTTTTCCCCAAAACGTAATTGTGTTACGGCCCTCATTCCACTGCTTTTCTAATATAGGGGTTTTTGCAAGACAATCCTGTCCCCTCTCTGTACAAAGGCTGTATCATGTGGAAATATATTTTGAGGTATCTTGGGGGTGGAACAGCGCCCTCGCGCATTACAACTGGACACAGACAACTCACACAGGAAGGAGGTGACCCTGCCCTGAGAACACTGCCCGTTATGCCCATTTATTATTACACTGTTTAATTGGGAAAAAACAACAGCACACATATCCCAAATTTCCCCCCAAAACTCCTAGTTTTAACGTCCTTCCTTTCCCTCCGATTTTTAAAATAAACTAAACTACTGCTTATGATGCTAAGTTTACCTATCACAGAGCCTAAACCTCCCTTATCAATGTTTGACGGAGTGAATATCTACGCCTAAACTCTGACAGTATACAAGTCTCTATACTGTTGCTTCAACTTCACATTGTTCCAGAATATGGAGGAGCAGAACTCTTCTCCAGGCTGAGGGACTGACCACCGTCTTCAAAGGTGATGGACTGATTATATCGTCTTTATATTTCTACTACTGCTTATTTTTCTGTATCTGACTGAAGGCGCCTCCCCTCACCCCTCACAACATCCCTTCCTACAACGTAAGCAAACACCTTGTGTAGTTACCTCGTGGGAGAGACGTCAAAGGTGACTTACCTCGTGGGACAGGCGTGATCATTACAGTTGAGGATGACGGTAATAGGTCTGTCAGCAGGCTGACAGTGTTCGTCATCTACTCGTCTTCCCGTCTCTGTCTCAACACACACTGCTGACAGCATTTGGTATCCTGTACATACATAAGGTCAATCACTGTTGGCACTGTTTTAATACTGACAACAACAGCATCACTGCCAGCACTTAATAAATAATAATAATGATATAGTTACCTCCACCACAGGTGGCAGAACAGGCACTGTTGGCACGTGTCTCCCAGCTGTGTGAGGGTTGCTGACAGCTGGCACCATCACCACCACACACACCACACTGGTCTACCTTCTTCTCAGATCCAAGCTTGTGGTCACAACCAACTCTCTGTAAATACAACCAAACTCACTGTAAATACAACCAAACTCACTGTAAATACAACCCAAACTCACTGTAAATACAACCAGTCACTGTAAACAGTAACTAAACCACCAAATTCACTGTAAAGACACAGTCACTGTGGCGGTACATTGTTCCTGTGTCAGTGGAAGTTGCTTATAATAAACTAGCTAAAAATAGCTCGCTCTCTCTCTCTCTCTCTCTCTCTCTCTCTCTCTCTATTTTCACTGCAAAAAAAAGGGGTGATGGAACAAAGGCTCTTAGCTTAGTCGTCACCATAAGCGCTAAACCCTTAAGGGTCATAACAGCACCGCATCTTGACTCGGTATCCCGTCTTTCTCCTTCACCTCCTGCCTGACCCCTTGCGGTTTTAGCGCTCAGCATCGATTATAACGGCAATTTTCCTTCACCGGACACCCACCCAAGATGTGCCTTGACTCATACATGTCGCTCAATGTTTCCCTCTACAGAAAAATATCTCGCTTCCTCTCGTGGTGTCGAACCGGGAAAAATGACTCAGCTTTTAGGGAAAAATTCTTATTTTTAATTGGATTTATACATTTTTTCCCTAAGAAAGCGAACGATACAAATGGCCCTCGTCACCTGACCATTAATAATAATAATCATAATAATAATAATAATGATTTTAGAACTACTGGACAAACTTTAATTACTCCGTAAAACATTTGTGGATTTTACTAAAAGCTGAACTAAGCTGTGTATCTGGGACCTGCCTGAAGAAGGTATTTATGCTCCTGGAGGAGTGCCAAGGTTCCTGAAGGAGTGGCAAGGCTCCTGAAGGGGTGCCAAGACTCCTGAAGGAGTGGCAAGGCTCCTGAAGGAGTGCCAAGACTCCTGAAGGAGTGCCAAGACTCCTGAAGGAGTGGGAAGGCTCCTGAAGGAGTGCCAAGGTTCCTTCCTGTAGTACCAAGGCTCCTGAAGTAGCTACCAGGACTCGTGAAGAAGGTACCAAGGCTCCTGAAGGAATGTCAAGGCTCCTGAAGTAGCTACCAAGGCTCCTGAAGGAGGTACCCTAGTAACAAGAGATACCGAGAAAACAGTTCCCTGCCAGCCAGTAATATTGTCAAGTCGACGCCTCAACCTCACAAGACGATGCTCCATTTGTATACAAACTGACCCATTTCCAGGCTTTTAAAATACTCCTACTGCACAATACCACAGACTACCCTCCCAGTCTACCCTCCAAGACTTCCCCTAAGATATTACTGTCCAGCTTATATATACACTTGCTTGTTTATATGTGAATGTAGCACATAATTTTCATAATAATATATATGCATGTACGTGTACGTGAGTGTCCGTGAGTATGGACATGCCCTGGTCGTCCAACATAACAACTGTCACATTCTCTACACGGAATGTTGCATAACAGGTAAAGTAGGCGATTGAATATGCAACTTCTAGACAGCATTA
>NC_069481.1:21599945-21637445 GCF_026875155.1 Cherax quadricarinatus | reverse complement strand
CTTCCTTCTTACTTCCAGACCAGGAAGAAAGGCAGTACACCTGCCTTCCTTCTCACTTCCAGACCAAGAAGAAAGGCAGTACACCTGCCTCTCAACACTGGCGCAAGATCTTTGTCTTGTGGACACTATAGTGCCAACAAGGTGTACTGCTGCTGCTCCTATCATTATTTTAACACATCGGCCGTTGTCCACCAAGGCAGGGCGGCCCACCAAGGCAGGGCGGCCCACCAAGGCAGGGCGGCCCACTAAGGCAGGGCGGCCCACTAAGGCAGGGTGGCCCACCAAGGCAGGGTGGCCCACCAAGGCAGGGTGGCCCACCAAGGCAGGGTGGTCCACCAAGGCAGGGCGGCCCAGCAAGGCAGGGTGGCCCACCAAGGCAGGGTGGCCCACCAAGGCAGGGTGGCCCGAAAAAACAAAAACTTTCATTTACCTCATCACTGTCTTGCCAGAGGTCCACTTACACTACAGTTATAAAACTGCAACATTAAGACACCTCCTACAGAGTGCCGGCACTGTACTTCCCTTCTTTAGGATTCAAGTCTGGTCTGCCGGTTTCCCTGAATCCCTTCATAAATATTACCCTGCTCACACTCCAACAGCACATCAAGTCCTAAAAACCATCTGTCTCCATTCGCTCCTATCTAACACGCTCACACATGCTTGCTGGAAGTCCAAGCCCCTCGCACACGAAACCTCCTCTACCCCCTCCCCCCAACCTTTCCTAGGCTGACCACTACCCCGCCTGCCCTCCACTATAGATTTATACATTCTCGAAGTTATTATTTTGTTCCATCTTCTCTACATGTCCGAACCACCTCAACACACTCTCCTCAGCCCTTTGGATAATAGTTTTGGTAATCCCGCACCTCCTAATTTCCAAACTACGAATTCTCTGCACTGTATTCACACCACACATTGCCCTCAGACACGACATCTCCACTGCCTCCAGCCTTCTCCTTGTTGCAACATTCATCACCCATGCTTCACACCCATAAAAGAGTATTGGTTGTTAGGTAAGACACATATGCAACAGTTAGGTATCTTTATTTCGAAACGTTTCGCCTACAAAGTAGGCTTCTTCAGTCGAGTACAGAAAAGTTGATAGAAGCAGAAGATACTTGAAGACGATATAATCAGTCCATCACCCTTGAAGTTTTGAGGTGGTCAGTCCCTCAGTCTGGAGAAAAGTATTGTTGGTATAACTATACTCTCACACATTCCCCTCTGCTTGCATGGAGAAAGTTCTTTGTCTCCACAGACTTCTCAGTGCACCACTCACCTTTTTCCCCTTGTCAGTTCTATGATTCACCTCATTATTATTATTATTATTATTATTATTATTATTATTATTTTTATTATTTTAGACATGGAAAGTTCGATATATGTCTTTTTCATTCTCTCTCCCACCCCCCTGGTTCTTGATAGTTCTTTCCCTTCCTTCTTTCACTCCCTTTCTTCCTTCCGTCCTGTCTTATTTCATTTCCTAGCTTCTCTTCTATCCAAATTCATCTCCTACCCTCTTCTCATCTGTCTTCCCCTCTCCTCCTTCCTCATCTCTTCCCCTCCTCCCCACACTAGTTAACACTCAAGTCACAAACACAAAATAGAGAATATAGATAGGAACCTTCATACACCCCAACGCACCCTCGACACCTACCTCCTCCTCGACACCTACCTCCTCCTCCTCCACCCCTACACTGGCCCTCTACAGGAAGCTACAACGGTCAAATACTCAGTTTTCGTGGGAAGGTTCAATACATCAATATTTACCGGTGGTCCTGGTGGATTCTGATATCCGCAGTGCTATCTTGAGGCAGGAAATATCCCGTACCTTACCTGAGAGGGGTCTCCAGGTTCCCTCTGTCCTTCAAGCTCTCTATGGCGCCCCGTAGCTCGGTTTGTAGCGCGCTCATATCACACAATGACGTCCGTAGTTCGATCCCCGGTAAGGGTGGAAACATTAGGACGTGTTTCCTTAAGATACCTGCTGTCCATGTTTACCAAACAGTAAGTAGGTACCTGGGTGTTAGTGGACTGGTGTGGGTCGCATCCTGGGGACAAAACTGGCCTAATTTGCGGGAAATGGTCAACATAACAAGCGGCTTTCTATATAGTAGTATGTTATTGATGTCAGGTATGGTGTGTATACCTTGTACATGTACTGGTAGTAAATAAAGCTATTACTATTATTATTATTTCTCTTAGGCTTCCTTGCTGTGTGCTCACTCATTTCTACTCAACTGTGGGAGCAGTGGTTGAAACTCAGCTCCTGGTCCCGATTTTCCGCTGGCCACTATTGGGTTCACTCTGTGTGTGTGTGTGTGTGTGTGTGTGTGTGTGTGTGTGTGTGTGTGTGTGTGTGTGTGTGTGTGTGTGTGTGTGTGTGTTGTGTGTGTAGCCACATGTCCTCTAAGGGGTGTTCTATTTACCCATGTCCTAATGACTTCCTATACCCAAGCGTGTCCCCCATAACTGTGTGTATCATGTCCACAACCCCCCTCACCTCCCCCTCACATCCCCCTCACCTTTCCTCACCATTCCTTCCTGAAATCTTTTACACCCCTCCATATCTCCCCTCCTTCCTTCCCTTTATCTTGCCACCCACACCAACACCCGCCCACCCCACCAACCTGCCCACACCAACACCCGCCCACCCCACCAACCCGCCCACATCAACACTTTCGCCCAGGAAATGGTTTTCACCGGCCATCTGACTTAAAGAGCATCTCAGATTTCTCAAAAATATATATATTAAACGCACGAGAGTGAGAGCGAGAGATAGATAAATAGATAGAGGGAGGGAGAGGGGGAGAAAGAGAGAGTACCTTTGATAAGCTTTGAGAGTTTTGCTACTGCCGCAACCTGGCCCTGGGCCAGGCTCGTCTAGTTCTTGTCTGGTCCACCAGGTTGTTGTTGCTGGTGGCCCACTGGTCCACATATCCATCACAGCCTGGTTGATCTGGCACCTGATGGAGGTTCTTGTCCAGTTTCTTCTTGAAGACTTCTACAATTGTTCCAGCAGTGTTCGTGATATCTTCTGGTACGATGTTGAGTAGCCTTGGACCACGGATGTTGATACAATGTTCTCTTATTGTGCCCAAGGCGCCCCTATCGTCTAGGAACCTTCATTATTTATATTGTGAAATAGGAGGCAATAATTTTGATACAAAAAAAGGGAAAAAGACTAGCTGAAAGTCCTCTCGTCAAGACCCCCTTTTGAAGGGTCTTTACAATAAGAGCCTCTAAGAGCCCCTTCCTCCAGCTGCCTTGTCAAGACGCACGATCAGAGACTGATGAAGAGTTGGTAGTAAAAAAAGAAACTGGTTGCTCGCTGGGTAACTTCAAGACAGAAATCTGGATGGTATGTGTTGACGGAGGCGTCTCCCTGCTTGACACTGCTTGGCACTGCTTTCCTGCTTGACACTGCTTGACACCGCTTCCCTGCTTGACACTGCGTGACACTGCTTCCCTGCTTGACACTGCTTCCCTGCTTGACACTGCTTTCCTGCTTGACACTGCTTGACAATGCTTTCAATCAGCAGACATCTGCTGGTGTTGCTGCTACTGGTACTGCTGCTGCTGCTGCTGCTGCTGCACATGGAGGCTAACAGCAACACCTGCTAGATCACTTGCTGCTGCAGCACATGGAGGCTAACAGCAACACCTGCTGCAACACTTGCTGCTGCTGCACATGGAGGCTAACAGAAACACCTGCTAGATCACTTGCTGCTGCTGCACATGGAGGCTAACAGAAACACCTGCTAGATCACTTGCTGCTGCTGCACATGGAGGCTAACAGCAACACCTGCTGCAACACTTGCTGCTGCTGCACATGGAGGCTAACAGCAACACCTGCTGCAACACTTGCTGCTGCTGCACATGGAGGCTAACAGCAACACCTGCTGCAACACTTGCTGCTGCTGCACATGGAGGCTAACAGCAACACCTGCTGCAACACTTGCTGCTGCTGCACATGGAGGCTAACAGCAACACCTGCTGCAACACTTGCTGCTGCTGCACACGGAGGCTAACAGCAACACCTGCTGCAACACTTGCTGCTGCTGCACACGGAGGCTAACAGCAACACCTGCTGCAACACTTGCTGCTGCTGCACACGGAGGCTAACAGCAACACCTGCTGCAACACTTGCTGCTGCTGCACATGGAGGCTAACAGCAACACCTGCTGCAACACTTGCTGCTGCTGCACACGGAGGCTAACAGCAACACCTGCTGCAACACTTGCTGCTGCTGCACACGGAGGCTAACAGCAACACCTGCTGCAACACTTGCTGCTGCTGCACACGGAGGCTAACAGCAACACCTGCTGCAACACTTGCTGCTGCTGCACATGGAGGCTAACAGCATCACCTGCTGCAACACTTGCTAGTAACGAGTCAGTATAACACAGCAACTGAGAAATGTTTCTCACTTCGCTATGTCTCGTTTAAGGGAAAAAACCACAACACAAACCAAGTTTAAAATGACAAAAAAAAGCAAAGAAGAGGAGAAAGAGGAAGACAAGAAGAGGAGAAGAGAACCTCAGACAAAAACAAACAAATAAACGTGAGGGAAGACCTTTCTGTTTTTGTTCTCTTGTTTGTTGTTCCGCCAGTGTTGCTGCAACACTGCTACAACACTGCTGCTGCAACACTGCTGCTGCAACACTGCTGCTGCAACACTGCTGCTACAACACTGCTGCAACACTGCTGCTACAACACTGCTGCTGCAACACTGCTGCTGCAACACTGCTGCTACAACACTGCTGCAACACTGCTGCTGCAACACTGCTGCTACAACACTGCTGCTACAACACTGCTGCAACACTGCTGCTACAACACTGCTGCTGCAACACTGCTGCTGCAACACTGCTGCTGCAACACTGCTGCTACAACACTGCTGCTACAACACTGCTGCAACACTGCTGATACAACACAGCTGCAACACTCCTGCTGCAACACTGCTGCTGCAACACTGCTGCTGCAACACTGCTGCTACAACACTGCTGCAACACTGCTGCTGCAACACTGCTGCTGCAACACTGCTGCTGCAACACTGCTGCTACAACACTGCTGCTACAACACTGCTGCAACACTGCTGCTACAACACTGCTGCTGCAACACTGCTGCTGCAACACTGCTGCTGCAACACTGCTGCTACAACACTGCTGCTACAACACTGCTGCTACAACACTGCTGCTACAACACTGCTGCAACAACACTGCTGCTGCAACACTGCTGCTGCAACACTGCTGCTGCAACACTGCTGCTACAACACTGCTGCTACAACACTGCTGCTACAACACTGCTGCTACAACACTGCTGCAACACTGCTGCTACAACACTGCTGCTGCAACACTGCTGCTGCAACACTGCTGCTGCAACACTGCTGCTGCAACACTGCTGCTGCAACACTGGTGCTCCAACACTGGTGCTGCAACACTGCTGCTGCAACACTGCTGCTGCAACACTGCTGCTGCAACACTGCTGCTACAACACTGCTGCTACAACACTGCTGCTACAACACTGCTGCAACACTGCTGCAACACTGCTGCTGCAACACTGCTGCTGCAACACTGCTGCTACAACACTGCTGCTACAACACTGCTGCTGCAACACTGCTGCTACAACACTGCTGCTACAACACTGCTGCTACAACACTGCTGCTACAACACTGCTGCTACAACACTGCTGCTACAACACTGCTGCTACAACACTGCTGCTACAACACTGCTGCTACAACACTGCTGCTGCAAAACTGCTGCTACAACACTGCTGCTACAACACTGCTGCTACAACACTGCTGCTACAACACTGCTGCTACAACACTGCTGCTACAACACTGCTGCTGCAACACTGCTGCTGCAACACTGCTGCTGCAACACTGCTGCTACAACACTGCTGCAACACTGCTGCTGCAACACTGCTGCTGCAACACTGCTGCTACAACACTGCTGCTACAACACTGCTGCTACAACACTGCTGCTGCAACACTGCTGCTACAACACTGCTGCTACAACACTGCTGCTACAACACTGCTGCTGCAACACTGCTGCTGCAACACTGCTGCTGCAACACTGCTGCTGCAACACTGTTGTTGCAACACTGCTGCTGCAACACTGCTGCTGCAACACTGCTGCTGCAACACTGCTGCTGCAACACTGCTGCTGCAACACTGATGCTGCAACACTTATGCTGCAACACTGATGTTGCAACACTGCTGCTGCAACACTGCTGCTGCAACACTGCTGCTACAACACTGCTGCTGCAACACTGCTGCTACAACACTGCTGCTGCAACACTGCTGCTGCAACACTGCAAGGAGAAGTGGAGAAGTTCAGGTCAGTTCCTGATCAGCCAGGCTGTGGTCCATACCCTGGATTGCGTGTGACCAGCAGTAACAGTCTGCTTGATCACATCTTGTTCCACCAGGAGGCCTGGTCTGGGACCAGGCCCCAGGGGGGCGCTGACCCCCTGCTCTTAACAAGGGTAAATTACAGACGTTTTACTGTTACTAGTGAAACTTGGCGGGTACATCCCGTAGAGTTACTGTGATGCTGGCGTTCTCTTGATCCAGGGTGTTGGAGCTAGCCTCCCCTCATCCGGATCAAACCTCACTATTTCTTATTTTCCAGGCATTAAAATGACCCGTAGGTGTTTAGTGCTTTTAAAATATAATAATTAATATGATGGGTGTAGCAGTGTTGAAAGGAACTACACCCAGTACACAACACCCAGTATACAGTACACAACACCCAGTATACAGTACACAACACCCAGTACACAGTACACTACACCCAGTATACAGTACACAACACCCAGTACACAGTACACAACACCCAGTACACAGTACACAACACCCAGTACACAGTACACAACACCCAGTACACAGTACACAACACCCAGTACACAGTACACAACACCCAGTACACAGTACACTACACCCAGTACACAGTACCCAGTACACAGTACACTACACCCAGTACACAGTACACAACACCCAGTACACAGTACACTACACCCAGTACACAACACCCAGTACACAGTACACTACACCCAGTACACAACACCCAGTACACAGTACACTACACCCAGTACACAACATCCAGTACACAACACCCAGTACACAGTACACTACACCCAGTACACAACTTCCAGTACACAACACCCAGTACACAGTACACTACACCCAGTACACAACACCCAGTACACAGTACACTACACCCAGTACACAACACCCAGTACACAGTACACTACACCCAGTACACAACATCCAGTACACAACACCCAGTACACAGTACACTACACCCAGTACACAAACACCCAGTACACAGTACACTACACCCAGTACACAACATCCAGTACACAACACCCAGTACACAGTACACTACACCCAGTACACAACACCCAGTACACAGTACACAACACCCAGTACACAACACCCAGTACACAACATCCAGTACACAGTACACTACACCCAGTACACAGTACACAACACCCAGTACACAGTACACTACACCCAGTACACAGTACACAACACCCAGTACACAACATCCAGTACACAACACCCAGTACACAACACCCAGTACACAGTACACTACACCCAGTACACAGTACACAACACCCAGTACACAGTTACACTACAACCCAGTACACAGTACACAACACCCAGTACACAGTACACTACACCCAGTATACAGTACACAACACCCAGTACACAGTACACAACACCCAGTACACAGTACACAACACCCAGTACACAGTACACTACACCCAGTACACAGTACACAACACCCAGTACACAGTACACTACACCCAGTACACAACACCCAGTACACAGTACACAACACCCAGTACACAACACCCAGTACACTACACCCAGTACACAACACCCAGTACACAACACCCAGTACACTACACCCAGTACACAACACCCAGTACACAGTACACAACACCCAGTACACAGTACACAACACCCAGTACACAACACCCAGTACACAACACCCAGTACACAGTACACTAACACCCAGTACACAGTACACTACACACCCAGTACACAGCACACTACACCCAGTACACAGTACACTACACCCAGTACACAGCACACTACACCCAGTACACAGTACACTACACAGTACACTACACCCAGTACACAACACCCAGTACACAACACCCAGTACACAGTACACAACACCCAGTACACTACACCCAGTACACAACACCCAGTACACAGTACACTACACCCAGTACACAGTACACTACACCCAGTACACAGCACACTACACCCAGTACACAACATCCAGTACACAGTACACTACACCCAGTACACAGTACACAACACCCAGTACATAGTTCACAACACCCAGTGCACAGTACACTACACCCAGTACACAGCACACTACACCCAGTACACAACATCCAGTACACAGTACACTACACCCAGTATACAGTACACAACACCCAGTACATAGTACACAACACCCAGTACATAGTACACTACACCCAGTACACAGTACACAACACCCAGTACACAGTACACAGCACCCAGTACATAGTACACAACACCCAGTACATAGTACACAACACCCAGTACACAGTACACTACACCCAGTACACAGCACCCAGTACATAGTACACAACACCCAGTACACAGTACACAGCACCCAGTACATAGTACACAACACCCAGTACACAGTACACAACACCCAGTACACAGTACACTACACCCAGTATACAGTACACAACACCCAGTACACAGTACACTACACCCAGTACACTACACCCAGTACACAGTACACTACACCCAGTATACAGTACACTACAACCCAGACTAAGAACAAAACAGTACACAACACCCTACACACAAACCCCAGTACACTACAACCCAGTACACAGTACACAACCATACCCAGTAACAACCCTATAGTACACAACACCCAGTACACAGTACACTACACCCAGTATACAGTACACAACACCCAGTACACAGTACACTACACCCAGTATACAGTACACAACACCCAGTACACAGTACACTACACCCAGTATACAGTACACAACACCCAGTACACTACACAACACAGTATATAACCACAGTACAGTACACAGTACACAACACCCAGTACACAGTACACTACACCCAGTATACAGTACACAACACCCAGTACACTACACAACACAGTATATAACCACAGTACAGTACACAAGTACACAACACCCAGTACACAGTACACTACACCCAGTATACAGTACACAACACCCAGTACACTACACAACACACACGTAATAAAACTCACAGTACAGTACACAGTACTACAACACCCAGTTACACAGTAACACATACAACCCAGTATACAGTACACAACACCCAGTATACAGTACACAACACCCAGTATACACTACACAACACCCAGTACACAGTACACAACACCCAGTATACAGTACACAACACCCAGTACACTACACAACACAGTATATAACCACAGTACAGTACACAGTACACAACACCCAGTATACAGTACACAACACCCAGTATACAGTACACAACACCCAGTATACACTACACAACACCCAGTACACAGTACACAACACCCAGTATACAGTACACAACACCCAGTACACTACACACACACAGTAATAACCACAGTACAGTACACAGTACACAACACCCAGTACACAGTACACAACACCCAGTATACAGTACACAACACCCAGTACACTACACAACACAGTATATAACCACAGTACAGTACACAGTACACAACACCCAGTATACAGTACACAACACCCAGTATACAGTACACAACACCCAGTATACACTACACAACACCCAGTACACAGTACACAACACCCAGTATACAGTACACAACACCCAGTACACTACACAACACAGTATATAACCACAGTACAGTACACAGTACACAACACCCAGTACACAGTACACAACACCCAGTACACAGTACAGTACACAGTACACAACACCCAGTACACAGTACAGTACACAGTACACAACACCCAGTACACAGTACACAACACCCAGTACACAGTACAGTACACAGTACACAACACCCAGTACACAGTACAGTACACAGTACACAACACCCAGTACACAGTACACAACACCCAGTACACAGTACAGTACACAGTACACAACACCCAGTACACAGTACAGTACACAGTACACAACACCCAGTACACAGTACAGTACACAGTACACAACACCCAGTACACAGTACAGTACACAGTACACAACACCCAGTACACAGTACACAACACCCAGTACACAGTACAGTACACAGTACACAACACCCAGTACACAGTACAGTACACAGTACACAACACCCAGTACACAGTACAGTACACAGTACACAACACCCAGTACACAGTACAGTACACAGTACACAACACCCAGTACACAGTACACAACACCAAGTACACAGTACAGTACACGTACACAACACCCAGTACACAGTACAGTACACAGTACACAACACCCAGTACACAGTACAGTACACAGTACACAACACCCAGTACACAGTACACAACACCCAGTACACAGTACAGTACACAGTACACAACACCCAGTACACAGTACAGTACACAGTAATCTCTATTACACTCACAAAAATACCTTCAGTAACTTACTACTCTCCTCAAACCCACTCTCTCCCACCCCACTCCACCCCTCTCCCACCCCACTCCACCCCTCTCCACCCACTCCACCCTCCCCTCCCCCCTCCACTCCACCCCTCTCCCACCCCACTCCATCCCTCTCCCACCCCACTCCACCCTCTCCCACCCACTCCACCCCTCTCCCACTCCCCTCCACCCCTCTCCTACCCCACTCCACCCCTCTCCCACTCCCCTCCACCCCTCTCCCACCCCACTCCACCCCACCCCTCTCCCACTCCCCTCCACCCCTCTCCTACCCCACTCCACCCCTCTCCCACCCCACTCCACCCCTCTCCCACCCCACTCCACCCCTCTCCCACTCCCCTCCACCCCTCTCCCAACCCACTCCACCCCTCTCCCACTCCCCTCCACCCCTCTCCCATCCCACTCCACCCCTCTCCCACTCCCCTCCACCCCTCCCCCCATCCCACTCCACCCCTCTCCCACCCCACTCCACCCCTTTCCCACTCCCCTCCACCCCTCTCCCACTCCACTCCACCCCTCTGCCACTCCCCTCCACCCCTCTCCCACCCCACTCCACCCCTTTCCCACTCCCCTCCACCCCTCTCCCACTCCACTCCACCCCTCTCCCACCCCACTCCACCCCTCTCCCACTCCCCTCCACCCCTCTCCCACCCCACTCCACCCCTCTCCTTGCCTCCATCTTTCGCTATTTTTGTGACCATCTTCTAGGAATCAGTTTCTGCCTGAGGTCAGTGTTTGTCCACTTATCTTCATATTCACATCTGTAATTTACCTCTTAGTGGTTGTAGGGGTCGAGTCTCCGCCCCTCGTGGGCCCTGTCATACCTATTCTTAAAGATATGCATACAGCCTGCCTCCAGGTCATTGTAAGCTCTCAACTCCCTCAGGCTGAAGAAATACTTCCTGACATACCTGTAAGCTATCTCTGTCTTCCAATTCTGCCTTCGTCTTGTTCCATCTTCCCTAAGTTTCATAACATATACATTTTCTGGGGTTGAACTCAAACAGCCACTTGTTTGAGCAGTGTTACGGACGGTCCAGGACCAGTTGTAACCTTTCCTGTTTTGTTCTCACTAACATTACATCAACTGTAAATATTATCCCTGTTCTTCTGATACATAAGAGCATAAGAAGGAAGGAGCACTGCAGCAGGCATACTGGCCCATGCTAGGCAGGTCCAAGTCACACCCACCCACATCCACTCGTGTGCTTGTCTAATTTATTTTTAAAGCTACATAGCAGTGGTAATAGTACTGATCCTTGGGGGACCCCACCTCAGACACTCTTCCTTATGTCTCCTTACCATAAGGTTCATTTCGTCTAGTGCAGAACGTTCACTGTTACTGCTGCTACCTGTGCAAGTTGTCACTGAAATATGAACTACAGTGATCACTGCAGCCTGGCAGTGCAGCCATCTCTCTCTCTCTCTCTCTCTCTCTCTCTCTCTCTCTCTCTCTCTCTCTCTCTCTCTCTCTCTCTCTCTCTCTCTCTCTCTCTCACACACACACACAGACAAGAGTGATATATATACATATTTACTCTAGTATTTCTTCAGCGGTGTGAAGACGAGAGAGTGGCACTGTGTACATTGATGATCAGCCAGCCATGACTGGTGCCCAGGGGGTGTGGCACTTGCTATCCCTGCTCCTCCAGGTACCCTTCACCTGCCCCTCCTTCAGGCACCCTTCACCTGCCCCTCCTCCTCCAGGCACCCTTCACCTGCCCCTCTTCCAGGCACCCTCACCTGCCCCTCCTCCAGGCACCCTCACCTGCCCCTCCTCCAGGTACCTTCACCTGCCCCTCCTCCATGTACCTTCACCTGCCCCTCCTTCAGGTATCTTCGCCTGCCCCTCTTCCAGGCACCCTCATCTACCCCTCCTCCAGGCATCCTCACCTGCCCCTCTTCCAGGTACCTTCACGTGCCCCTCCTCCAGGTACCCTTCACCTGCCCCTCCTCCAGGCACCCTTCACCTGCCCCTCCTCCTCCAGGCACCCTTCACCTGCCCCTCTTCCAGGCACCCTCATCTGCCCCTCCTCCAGGTACCTTCACCTGCCCCTCCTCCAGGCACCCTTCACCTGCCCCTCCTCCTCCAGGCACCTTTCACCTGCCCCTCCTCAAGGCACCCTTCACCTGCCCCTGCTCCTCCAGGTACCCTCACCTGCCCCTCCTCCAGGTACCCTCACCTGCCCCTCCTCCAGGTACCTTCACCTGCCCCTCCTCCAGGTACCTTCACTGCCCCTCCCCAGGTACCTTCACCTGCCCCTCCGCCAGGTACCTTCACCTGCCCCTCCTCCAGGTACCTTCACCTGCCCCTCCTCCAGGTACTTTCACCTGCCCCTCCTCCAGGTACCTTCACCTGCCCCTCCTCCAGGTACCTTCAACCTGCCCCTCCTCCAGGTACTTTCACCTGCCCCTCCTCCAGTTACCTTCACCTGCCCCTCCTCCAGGTACCTTCACCTGCCCCTCCTCCAGGTACCTTCCCCTTTGCCCCTCCTCCAGGTACCTTCACCTGCCCCTCCTCCAGGTACCTTCACCTCCCCCTCCGCCAGGTACCTTCCCCTGCCCCTCCTCCAGGTCCCTTCACCTGCCCTCCTCCAGGTACTTTCACCTCCCCCTCCTCCAGGTACCTTCACCTGCCCCTCCTCCAGGTCCTTCACCTGCCCCTCCTCCGGGTACTTTCACCTGCCCTCCTCCAGGTACCTTCACCTGCCCCTCCTCCAGGTACCTTCACCTGCCCCTCCTCCAGGTACCTTCACCTGCCCCTCCTCCAGGTACCTTCACCTGCCCCCCCCAGGACCTTCACCTGCCCCTCCTCCAGGTACCTTCACCTGCCCCTCCGCCAGGTACCTTCACCTCCCCTCCTCCAGGTACCTTTTCACCTGCCCCTCCTCCAGGTACCTTCACCTGCCCCTCCTCCAGGTACCTTCACCTGCCCCTCCTCCAGGTACCTTCACCTGCCCCTCCTCCAGGTACCTTCACCTGCCCCTCCTCCAGGTACCTTCACCTGCCCCTCCTCCCGGTACCTTCCCCTGCCCCTCCTCCCAGGTACCTTCACCTGCCCCTCCTCCAGGTACCTTCACCTGCCCCTCCTCCAGGTACCTTCACCTCCCCCTCCGCCAGGTACCTTCACCTGCCCTCCGCCAGGTCCCTTTTCACCTGCCCCTCCTCCAGGTACCTTCACCTGCCCCTCTCCAGGTACCTTCACCTGCCCCTCCTCCAGGTACCTTCACCTGCCCTCCTCCAGGTACCTTCACCTGCCCCTCCTCCAGGTACCTTCACCTGCCCCTCCTCCAGGTACCTTCACCTGCCCCTCCTCCAGGTACCTTCACCTGCCCCTCCTCCAGGTACCTTCACCTGCCCTCCTCCAGGTATTTCACCTGCCCCTCCTCCAGGTACCTTCACCTGCCCCTCCTCAGGTACCTTCACCTGCCCCTCCTCCAGGTACCTTCACCTGCCCCTCCTCCAGGTACCTTCACCTGCCCCTCCTCCAGGTACCTTCACCTGCACCTTTACCACCATTGTTTTTAAGATATTTTTCTCAACTTCTTCCCTCCATCATCTTTTGTTTTCCTTCCATGGTATCTAGTGGTCTACCATGGTATCTAGTGGTCTACCATGGTATCTAGTGGTCTACCATGGTATCTAGTGGTCTACCATGGTATCTAGTGGTCTACCATGGTATCTAGTGGTCTACCATGGGTATTAGTGGTCTACCATGGTATCTAGTGGTCTCCCAAATGGTATCTAGTGGTCTACCAGGGTATCAGGGGCCCTACCATGGTATCTAGTGGTCTACCAGGTATCTAGTGGTCTTCCATGGTATCTAGTGGTCTACCATGGTATCTAGTGGTCTACCATGGTATCTAGTGGTCTACCATGGTATCTAGTGGTCTACCATGGTATCTAGTGGTCTCCCAAATGGTATCTAGTGGTCTACCATGGTACTAGTGGTCTACCATGGTATCTAGTGGTCTTCCATGGTATCTAGTGGTCTACCATGGTATCTAGTGGTCTTCCATGGTATCTAGTGGTCTACCATGGTATCTAGTGGTCTTCCATGGTATCTAGTGGTCTACCATGGTATCTAGTGGTTCTACCATGGTATCTAGGGTTTCCAGGGTATCTAGTGGTCTACCTTTGGTATCTAGTGGTCTTCCATGGTATCTAGTGGTCTTCCATGGTATCTAGTGGTTACCATGGTACTAGTGGTCTTCCATGGTATCTAGTGGTCTACCATGGTTATCTAGTGGCTTCCATGGTATCTAGTGGTCTTCCATGGTATCTAGTGGTCTTCCATGGTATCAGTGGTCTACCATGGTATCTATGGTCTTCCATGGTATCTAGTGGTCTACCAGGTATCTAGGGGTCTTCCATGGAAACTAGTGGTCTTCCATGGTATCTAGTGGTCTACCATGGTATCTAGTGGTCAAACCATGGTATCTAGTGGTCTCCCATGGTATCTAGTGGTCTACCATGGTATCAGTGGTCTACCATGGTATCTAGTGGTCTACATGGTATCTAGTGGTCTACCAGGTATCTACTGGTCTACCATGGTATCTAGTGGTTTTCCATGGTATCTAGTGGTCTTCCATGGTATCTAGTGGTCTTCCATGGTATTAGTGGTCTCCCATGGTATCTAGTGGTCTACCATGGTATCTAGTGGTCTTCCATGGTATCTAGTGGTCTTCCATGGTTTATCTGGGGTCTACCATGGTATCTAGTGGTCTACCATGGTATCTAGTGGTCTACCATGGTATCTAGTGGTCTTCCATGGTATCTAGTGGTCTTCCATGGTATCTAGTGGTCTACCATGGTATCTAGTGGTCTACCATGGTATCTAGTGGTCTACCATGGTATCTAGTGGTCTACCATGGTATCTAGTGGTCTTCCATGGTATCTAGTGGTCTACCATGGTATCTAGTGGTCTTCCATGGTATCTAGTGGTCTACCATGGTATCTAGTGGTCTTCCATGGTATCTAGTGGTCTACCATGGTATCTAGTGGTCTACCATGGTATCTAGTGGTCTTCCATGGTATCTAGTGGTCTACCATGGTATCTAGTGGTCTACCATGGTATCTAGTGGTCTACCATGGTATCTAGTGGTCTTCCATGGTATCTAGTGGTCTACCATGGTATCTAGTGGCCCTACCATGGTATCTAGTGGTCTACCATGGTATCTAGTGGTTTTTCCATGGTATCTAGTGGTCTTCCATGGTATCTAGTGGTCTACCATGGTATCTAGTGGTCTACCATGGTATCTAGTGGTCTACCATGGTATCTAGTGGTCTACCATGGTATTTTAGTGGTCAAACCATGGTATCTAGTGGTCTACCATGGTATCTAGTGGTCTACCATGGTATCTAGTGGTCTTCCATGGTATCTAGTGGTCTTCCATGGTATCTAGTGGTCTTCCATGGTATCTAGGGGTCTTCCATGGTTTTCTAGGGGTCTACCATGGTATCAGTGGTCTTCCATGGTATCTAGGGGTCTTCCAGGTATCTAGTGGTTTCCATGGTATCAGTGGTCTACCATGGTATCTAGTGGTCTTCCATGGTATCTAGTGGTCTTCCATGGTATCTAGTGGTCTTCCATGGTATCTAGTGGTCTTCCATGGTATCTAGTGGTCTACCATGATATCTAGTGGTCTACCATGATATCTAGTGGTCTACCATGATATCTAGTGGTCTACCATGATATCTAGTGGTCTACCATGATATCTAGTGGTCTACCATGGTATCTAGTGGTCTACCATGATATCTAGTGGTCTACCATGGTATCTAGTGGTCTACCATATCTAATGGTCTACCATATCTAATGGTCTACCATGGTATCTTGTCTACCATGGTATCTAGTGGTCTACCATGATATCTAGTGGTCTACCATGATATCTAGTGGTCTACCATGCTATCTAGTGGTCTACCATGATATCTAATGGTCTACCATGGTATCTAGTGGTCTACCATGGTATCTAGTGGTCGACCATGATATCTAGTGGTCTACTACGGTATCTAGTGGTCTACCATATCTAATGGTCTACCATGGTATCTAGTGGTCTACGATGGTATCTAGTTGTCTACCGTGGTATCTAGTGGTCTACCATGGTATCTAGTGGTCTACCATATCTAATGGTCTACCATGGTATCTAGTGGTCTACCATGGTGTCTAGTGGTCTACCATGATATCTAGTGCTCTACCATGGTATCTAGTGGTCTACCATGGTATCTAGTGCTCTACCATGGCATCTAGTGGTGTACCATGGCATCTAGTGGTGTACCATGATATCTAATGGTCTTCCATGGTACCTAGTGGTCTACCATGATATCTAATGGTCTACCATGGTATCTAATGGTCTACCATGATATCTAATGGTCTTCCATGGTATCTAGTGGTCTACCATGATATCTAATGGTCTTCCATGGTATCTAGTGGTCTACCATATCTAGTGGTCTACCATGATATCTAGTGGTCTACCATGATATCTAATGGTCTACCATGGTATCTAGTGGTCTTCCATGGTATCTAGTGGTCTACCATGATATCTAGTGGTCTTCCATGGTATCAAGTGGTCTACCATGATATCTAGTGGTCTTCCATGGTATCTAGTGGTCTTCCATGGTATCTAGTGGTCTTCCATGGTATCTAGTGGTCTACCATGGTATCTAGTGGTCTACCATGGTATCTAGTGGTCTTCCATGGTATCTAGTGGTCTACCATGATATCTAATGGTCTACCATGGTATCTAGTGGTCTACCGTTGTATTTAATGGTCTTAGAAGCTTCCTGGAGGTAAGATACGCCAGTGTTGCAAGTTTCAAGCCGCTCAGAAGACACATTCTTGAGGTACTGCAGGGAAGCCTTGAAGAGAAAGTAAGAGAAAAGAAAGTGGTGGTAATTCCTCAGTGGGAAGAAAGTGGTGGTAATTCCTCAGTGGGAAGAAAGTGGAGGTAATTCCTCAGTGGGAAGAAAGTGGTGGTAATTCCTCAGTGGGAAGAAAGTGGTGGTAATTCCTCAGTGGGAAGAAAGTGGTGGTAATTCCTCAGTGGGAAGAAAGTGGAGATGGAAGAAGCAATAAAAGAAACTTGGTTTACCAGGGTTTATCTCTTGAGTAAACCAGACTAATTCAATTTTACCAATACTGGTTCAGATGAGAGAGAGAGAGAGAGAGAGAGAGAGAGAGAGAGAGAGGACCTGGGATATCTAAGGGAGAGATGTTCGCGAAACAGCTGATAATCTATCTGAAAGCCCAAAAGCTGATTGATAATCTATCTGAAACCCCAACAGCTGATAGATAATCTATCTGAAAGCCTCAAAGCTGATAGATAATCTATCTGAAAGCCCAACAGCTGATAATCTACCCGAAGGCCCTGAAGGCCCTGGCTCCACTGGTGACGAGGAACTGAAAAGAGGCAGTGAGGGGAGGTAATAAAAGGCAGTGAGGAGAGGCAGTGAGGAGAGGCAATAAGGAGAGGCAGTGAGGAGAGGCAATAAGGAGAGGCAGTGAGGAGAGGCAATAAGGAGAGGCAGTGAGGAGAGGCAGTGCCTGAACCAACAAGACTGGTAAATACTCCTGGCCTTACTTTCACAAAAAATAATGACCTGGTACGACATGCAACAGTGCCGAGGCTCAGAGCTGCTTACAACAGCAGTGGTTCTGACCAGCAGAACACTGTCATGAAGGTGTGTTCAGAGCTGCTTACACAGCAGTGGTTCTGACCAGCAGAACACTGTCATGAAGGTGTGTTCAGAGCTGCTTACACAGCAGTGGTTCTGACCAGCAGAACACTGTCATGAAGGTGTGTTCAGAGCTGCTTACACAGCAGTGGTTCTGACCAGCAGAACACTGCCATGAAGGTGTGTTCAGAGCTGCTTACACAGCAGTGGTTCTGACCAGCAGAACACTGCCATGAAGGTGTGTTCAGAGCTGCTTACACAGCAGTGGTTCTGACCAGCAGAACACTGCCATGAAGGTGTGTTCAGAGCTGCTTACACGGCAGTGTTCTGTCGGTCAGAACACTCCTTCCTTCAGGAAATATGCTCAAGGCACATTCTACTAAGAAGAAAAAATTGAAGATGTATACTAGGAAGAGACGTTTCCTCTACAGATGAAGACGAAGAATCACAGAGTTCCTGAAGGGTACTAGACTATCTGAAGTGCGGAAGGAAGCACTGAAACAGAAGGTACTGAACTGAAACTGAATGAATCATACAGAGTGTAGGATACAACGAGGGAGATAAACACAATTAGTGAAATTGGAAGAAATCCAAAATTTCTTCTCATATATCAAATCCAGGGAAAAAAAACATTGATGGGACTTACACTGATGAGAGAGATACTGACATCTCAGTGTCAGCAATAGATATCTATTACTAACATCAGACTGACTGTTTAGTAAGTCATCAATCAGAATCAAGATGGACAATCTGAACAAATTTTCCAAGAAACTTTTAACCTTGTCAATATGTCAATCACTTCCTACGAATCCAATAAGTCTAAGGAGCCCAAGACTCTTCAACACCCTCCTATCATACATAAGGGAGATCACCAATAGACCCCTGGCTGTCTTCAAGAGGGAATTGTGTAAGTTCTTAAACTCAGTAACTGACTAGCTGGGCTGTGATTCTTGACCAGATATATTCTGTGGCCTCTCCTGCAACTCCTAAATTTGATCCAATCCATCTTCAGGGATTACATTTATGTCTAGGTGCTTTTCGCTCTTCACTTGTAGAGAATCTTTATGCAGAGGCGAATGTTCCATCCTTGAATGATCGCCGTGATGCTCATTGCCCCCGCTATTTTGTCCGCTCTCATGACCTTCACGATCCTTCTACATACAGGATAGTAACGGACGTTAGCGGAGGTCCATTATTTGTTCGCCGTCCATGTTTACTCCGTCCCTTTTCTCTTCATCTTCGCTCTCGCCTTTCTCTTCAGCTGCCCTCACTATATGTACATTTACCCTCTAACTTTTCACTTTACCCTTGGGAAGTTCCGACAGTGTCTGTTCTACACTGTCGTGCGCGGAAGCCCAAATACCTACAGTTGTTTCTCGCTCTCTCTTTCTAAATCACTTCCGATCTCATTTTCATGCCGTCACAGTGTACACTGATGGTTCTAAATCTTCTAAGTGTCGGGTTTGCAGCAGTGTTCTCGGACAGCGTAATGCGAGGTCGTTTATTAGACTCAGCTGGCATTTTTATAACTGAATTGTATGCAATAATCACTGCAGTTATCCGTATTGCATTTATGCCTACCTCAACGTCTGTAGTAGTCTCAGACTCCTTCAGTGCTTTGTAAGCTATTAAAAAAATAGATTCAGCTCATCCTCTAGTTCTTCGTATATATCTTTGGTTGCGCCAAATTACTAGCAAAAACAAAGAAATCGTTTCCTGTTGGGTCCCTGGTCATGTTGATGTTCAGGGCAATGGGCAGGTAGACTCTGCTGCGCGATCTGCAGTACATGACCTACCAGTTTCATATAGAGGTATTCCATTCATAGACTATTTTGCTGTAATCTCTAACCATCTTCGCGACCTTTGGCAACAACGTTGGTCCGATATGACTCATAACAAATTAGTCTATCAAACCAAGTTTAGGTTTCTGGCCATCTTCTTGTCACTGTGCTTTCCAGTCTTCGCATCGGACACACTCGTCTTACTCATTGGTATCTCATGGAAAGGCGTCCTGTGAGAATTGTCTGGTTCCAGTTTCAGTTTACCATATTCTGTTGGACTGTCCTGTCTATCAACGAGCATGCAGAATTTACCTCCGACATCGTCACTGCTCGAACACCCTTATTTTATCTTCCCTCCTCGCTGACGGCTCCTCTTTTGACACAGACTCCCTCGTTGACTGCACCAGATTACACAAACTTTGATGGTATTTCCTTTAGCACTCCTCACAGCCCTTTCTAACTTTGTTATCCTCTCCACCCTGGCTACCCTACCATCCAGCAACACTCCCTGCCCTGCAGTGCTGTGTGACCCTAGTGGGTTTAGCGCTTCTTTATAATAATGGGCTACAGCTTGGATGATCCACCGGGAGGCCTGGTCTGGGACTGGGCCGCAGGGGTGTTGACTCGCAGAACCTCCAGGGAAGGAAAGGTGAGGGAGGCTGGGGAGACTTGGCTTCAAATTCTTCATACATTCTTCATTTTCTCTTAACTTTCACTTCAACTTTCTCTGCCATAGCTAAAACTTTCTTTTACTGACTAGGTATTTTAAGCGACCCTCCCTCCCAGCAACCATCCCTCTCTCCCTTGCAACCCCTCTCCCTCCCTAACAACCTTCCCTCTCTCTCTAGCAACCTCCCCCTCCCTCCTTAGCAACCTTCCCTCTCGCCTTCGCAACCCCCTCTCCCTCCTCAGCAACCTCCCCTCTCTTAGCAACCTCTCCTCCTTCCCTAGCAACCTTCCCTCTCTCCTTAGCAACCCACTAGTAACCTCCCCTCTCTCCCTAGCAATAATCCACAATACTCAAGGTATAATATCCCAACAAATTATACCAGCTACAGACAACAGAATACAATACCCAAGTACAAAATCTACAGCCTCCCAGCTATCACAGCAAGGATAGCTACATCCCCTCCCCTCCAGGGAGTACATGGTAGCACATGGGAGATTATGGTAATACCTGGTATTACACAGTAGTAAACGGGAGTACTTGGTAGTACATGGTAATACTTGGGAAGGTAGCAGAGGGCCTGGGAGTTCACACAGTGACTGATAGTTTTATGTACAGATTCAACACTATTATGCATTATCTAGGTGTGTGTTAGAGAGGACAAGGAGAATATAGCAGAAGGCTCTCCCCCCACCATCCAGCTACTGCCGGCAAGAAACATGGGAGTAAACACATCCTACATTTGGAGGGGGGGGGGAAAGGTCATGGAATTGACAGTAGAGATGATAGTAGGTGGTACATGTGGACTACAGCTATCACTACTAAATAGTACCTGGAGAGGGTTTTCGGGGGTTACCACCCCTGCGGCCTGGTCTGTGACCAGGCCTTGCCTGGTCTTGTAAATCTGGAGTATAGAGCTACTATCTTTAATGGTGTCACTCCACGGTCAATCAGACTGTTGTGTGTACCAGTGGCTCTACTGGCGGCTAGTAGTTCTCCTCTGAATAACTATATTTGGGCACAGCTACACGTAAGTACAATTACCATACACGGTATATACTACCTGACAAAACCCAAAGAAGTCGAAGTGACTAGGATCCACTGGGGTCCTGGTTATTTCCATTACGATCCTTATCTAAACTGGGGTCCTGTTATCTAAATTGGGGTTCTTGTTATTTAAACTGGGGGTTCTGGTTATTTTCCATTGAGATATTTTCATTTCCACTGTGGTTCTTGTCTCTGACTACTACAACCATCTACTACTACCACTACTATTACTATCTGGGTTGTCTGGTTGTCACCTGATCGTCCTGATGCAGGTACTGAGCAATCAGGAATCTATTAACTTCAGATCGCTCTGTCTACTGATTGTAGATTAGGTAAGGTTTGTCAGGAAACAGGACAAGTGTTTCCTGAGGCGGGTCTTAGTCATATGATGGAGCTTTAGGTCACCTGACCGACGCCTTCATTTGACCTGACCCACCCTTACAACAGGTAAACTGACCCACCCTTACAACAGGTAAACTGACCGACCCTTACAACAGGTAAACTGACCCACCCTTACAATAGGTAGACTGACCCGTTGTAAGTCACCTTACACCTGCTGTCTCTGTTTAGCTATCAGTAAATAGGTACCTGTCGTGGGTGACATGGAAGAATCTGAACACCACAATGGAAATAGACACACAAACACACACACACACACACATACATAATACACAGGAATACGTTAATTTACATGTATGATGAGGTTTGTTTGGTGTGTTTGGAAGTGTTCCAGGAACCTAGTGTTGTGTACGGCGGTGTTTCATTAAGTATTCTCTGGCGTATCAAGTCCACCTACGCTATGGCATACAAATCACTATATACGCTTTCCAGAATTGTTTAGCGATTGTTTTTATACGATTTTCCCTTAATACCGCCACCACCACCACCACCACTACAACCACCACCATCACCACCACCACCACTACAACCACCACCATCACCACCACCACCACTACAACCACCACCATCACCACCACCACTACAACCACCACCATCACCACCACTACAACCACCACCATCACCACCACTACAACCACCACCATCACCACCACCACCACTACAACCACCACCATCACCACCACTACAACCACCACCATCACCACCACCACCACTACAACCACCACCATCAACCACCACCATCACCACCACTACAACCACCACCACACCACCACTACAACCACCACCATCACCACCACCACCACTACAACCACCACCATCACACCACTACAACCACCCCATCACCACCACCACACTACACCACCACCATCACCACCACCACCACTACAACCACCACCATCACCACCACCACACAACCACCACCATCACCACCACCACCACTACAACCACCACCATCACCACCACCAACCACCATACATCACCACCACTACAACCACCACCATCAACCACCACCACCATACAACCACCACCATCACCACCACTACACACCACCACCATACCACCATCACCACCACTACAACCACCACCATCACCACCACCACCACTACAACCACCACCATCACCACCACCACCACTACAACCACCACCCACCACACCACCA
Source organism: Cherax quadricarinatus (assembly GCF_026875155.1). NCBI lineage: Eukaryota > Metazoa > Arthropoda > Malacostraca > Decapoda > Parastacidae > Cherax > Cherax quadricarinatus. Next base: position 21,614,068 of record NC_069481.1, on the reverse strand, counting down.
CCACTACAACCACCACCATCACCACCACCACTACAACCACCACCATCACCACCACACTACAACCACCACCATCACCACCACTACAACCACCACCATCACCATCACCACCACTACAACCACCACCATCACCACCACCACCACTACAACCACCACCATCACCACCACTACAACCATCACCACCACTACAACCACCACCATCACCACTACCACTACTACATGCAAGCAATGGGTAACCCCAGCATTTCATTCTCATAGGCTTACTTTAGGCAATGTTGTATGCAGGTTTAAGTACATTTATTTAACATATACAAGAAACTCTTGTGTGTGTTGTAGTCACCACTACCAGCTGTGAACATGGTAACCAAGAGCCATCTAGTGGTAATATACAACCCTATATCATCTGGTGACTCCCACGTCTGCTGTGGCATTCTGACTTGTCAGGGGGAGTTGTGAGGAAGGTTCGATAACCTCGTTTATGGTAATCGTTTCAGTCAACCGACTCAAGACATCAGCTAACCTACACCCACTCTAACCTCTGCTTCTGTGTGGCACTCGTAATCAAAGTTTATAATTTAGGTTGTGTTACAAAGTCTCTCTTCAGAGGATTGTTTAGCTGGTGGAGGAAGATTAGTGTGTCTGAGGGAGACTTAAGACGTGTTGTGTTTGTGGTGTAACACCGAGTGCCAGTAGTTAGGTTATGTGTTCACATAGAACATGAACACTGCACTCGACTCTCTGCAGAGCGAAGAGTGCTACCACACACCTGACCTTACAGGGGTGTTTCACACACCTGACCTTACAGGGGTGTGTCACACACCTGACCTTACAGGGGTGTTTTACACACCTGACCTTACAGGGGTGTTTCACACACCTGACCTTACAGGGGTGTGTCACACACCTGACCTTACAGGGGTGTTTTACACACCTGACCTTACAGGGGTGTTTCACACACCTGACCTTACAGGGATGTTTCACACACCTGACCTCACAGGGGTGCCACCACACACCTGACCTCACAGGGGTGCTACCACACACCTGACCTCACAGGGGTGCCACCACATACCTGACCTCACAGGGGTGCAACCACACACCTGGCCTCACAGAGGTGCCACCACACACCTGACCTCACAGGGGTGCCACCACACACCTGACCTCACAGGGGTGCCACCACACACCTGACCTCACAGGGGTGCCACCACATACCTGACCTCACAGGGGTGCCACCACACCTGACCTCACAGGGATGCCACCACACACCTGACCTCACAAGGGTGCCACCACACACCTGACCTCACAGGGGTGCCACCACACACCTGACCTTACAGGGGTGTTTCACACACCTGACCTCACAGGGGTGCCACCACACACCTGACCTCACAGGGGTGCCACCACACACCTGACCTCACAGGGGTGATACCACACACCTGACCTCACAGGGGTGCCACCACACACCTGACTTCACAGGGGTGCCACCCTGGATCAGACTCGGCACCCTGACTTACAACTACTATCTTTCTGTTCCTCTCGTAAGACTGTCGCTGTCTGCTCGTTATCTTGGGCTGTCTGCTCGTTATCTTGGGCTGTCTTCTCGTTATCTTGCTGTCTTCTCGTTATCTTCCTCACACACGCGAGCCACAGGGATGTTAGGAAATACTTTTTTGCAGTCTTAGCGTGGAAACTAAAGAGAAATGAGTTAGATAGTGAAGTGGCAGAGGCAGACTAGATACACAGTTTCAAGAGTAGGTACGTCAGGGGCCCCGAGATGCCAGGAGCCAATAACGCCGGTGATTGTGGCTTGAGAGGCGGGACCAGGAGCTGAGAATCGACTCCCACAAACACAGTACAACTGGGTGAAAACACACACACACACACACACACACACATACCGGACCTCACAGGGGTGCCGCCAGGAGCTGTGATTCGACCCTTGCAACCACAACTAGGTGAGTACACACACACACACACACACACACACACACACACACACACACACACACACACACACACCATGGGTAGAAGTGGGTAGATGAACCGGTGTTGGCATGAAAGTTGCTACCCACACTGGACATGCCCACAACCCACACATCATTGGTCGTGGGTAGTGAAGTGAAAACATCCCCCCCCACACACATACCCTCCCCCATCAACCCACTGCCTCCCCAACCCATCCTGACCCCCCCTCGACCCACTTCTCTCTCTAGTTTAATGGGTGACATCATGGGCTGGAAGTATGGGTAAGTCTCACCTTTATATCTACTTCTGGTAGCTTTCCAGAGTGTTGCTGCACTCTGAGCCCGGCCATGGGCCAGGCTCGTCTGGTGCTTGGTCTGGTTAACAAGGCTGTTGTTGCTGCTGGCCCACTGGCCCACATACCCATCACAGCCTGGTTGATCTGGCATTTGGTGGAGGTACTTGTCCAGTTTCTTCTTAAAGACTTGTGTTCTGTCTAGTGCAACACTTCACCTTGTGTTCTGTCTAGTGCAACACTTCACCTTGTGTTCTGTCTAGTGCAACACTTCACCTTGTGTTCTGTCTGGTACAACACTTCACCTTGTGTTGTGTCTGGTACAACACTTCACCTTGTGTTCTGTCTGGTACAACACTTCACCTTGTGTTTGTCTGTACAACACTCACCTGTGTTCTGTCGTACAAACACTTCACACTTGTGTTCTGTCTGGTCACAAACACTCACCTTGTGGTTGGGGGTCTAGTACAACACTTCACCTTGTGTTTTCTGGTACAACATTCCCCTTTGGGTGTTGTGTCTGAACAACACTTCACCTTGGTTGTGCTGTACAACACTTCACTCTTGTGTTTCCTGTCTGGTAAACACTTCACCTTGTGTTCTGTCTGGTACAACACGTTCACCTTGTGTTCTGTCTGGGACAACACTCACCTTGTGTTGTGTCTGGTACAACACTTCACCTTGTGTGTGCTGGTACAACCTTCACCTTGTGTTGTGTCTGGTACAACACTTCACCTTGTGTTCTGTCTGGTAAACACTTCACTTGTGTTCTGTCTGGTACAACACTTCACCTTGTGTTCTGTCTGGACAACACTTCACCTTGTGTTCTGTCTGGTACAACACTTCACCTTGTGTTCTGTCTGGTACAACACTTCACCTTGTGTTCTGTCTGGTACAACACTTCACCTTGTGTTCTGTCTGGTACAACACTTCACCTTGTGTTCTGTCTGGTTACAACACGTTCACCTTGTGTTGTGTCTGGTACAACACTTCACCTTGTGTTCTGTCTGGTTTACAACACTTCACCTTGTGTTGTGTCTGGTACAACACTTCACCTTGTGTTCTGTCTGGTACAACACTTCACCTTGTGTTCTGTCTGGTACAACACTTCACCTTGTGTTCGTGTCTGGTACAACACTTCACCTTGTGTTCTGTCTGGTACAACACTTCACCTTGTGTTCTGTCTGGTACAACACTTCACCTTGTGTTCTGTCTGGTACAACACTTCACCTTGTGTTCTGTCTGGTACAACACTTCACCTTGTGTTGTGTCGGGTTACAACACTTCACCTTGTGTTCTGTCTGGTACAACACTTCACCTTGTGTTGTGTCTGGTACAACACTTCACCTTGTGTTCTGTCTGGTACAACACTTCACCTTGTGTTCTGTCTGGTTACAACACTTCACCTTGTGTTCTGTTGGTACAACACTTCTACCTTGTGTTCTGTCTGGTACAACACTTCACCTTGTGTTCTGTCTGGTACAACACTTCACCTTGTGTTCTGTCTGGTACAACACTTCACCTTGTGTTCTGTCTAGTACAACACTTCACCTTGTGTTGTGTCTGGTACAACACTTCACCTTGTGTTCTGTCTGGTACAACACTTCACCTTGTGTTGTGTCTGGTACAACACTTCACCTTGTGTTCTGTCTGGTACAACACTTCACCTTGTGTTCTGTCTGGTACAACACTTCACCTTGTGTTCTGTCTGGTACAACACTTCACCTTGTGTTCTGTCTGGTACAACACTTCACCTTGTGTTGTCTGGTACAACACTTCACCTTGTGTTCTGTCTGGTACAACACTTCACCTTGTGTTCTGTCTGTTACAACATTCACCTTGTGTTGTGTCTGGTACAACACTTCACTTGTGTTCTTGTCTAGTACAACACTTCACCTTGTGTTGTGTCTGGTAACAACACTTCACCTTGTGTTCTGTCTGGTACAACACTTCACCTTGTGTTCTGTCTGGTACAACACTTCACCTTGTGTTCTGTCTGGTACAACACTTCACCTTGTGTTCTGTCTGGTACAACACTTCACCTTGTGTTTCTGTCTGGTAACAAACTTCACCTTGTGTTGTGTCTGGTACAACACTTCACCTTGTGTTCTGTCTGGTACAACACTTCACCTTGTGTTGTGTCTGGTACAACACTTCACCTTGTGTTCTGTCTGGTACTACACGTCACCTTGTGTTCTCTCTGGTACAACACTTCACCTTGTGTTCTGTCTGGTACAACACTTCACCTTGTGTTCTGTCTGGTACAACACTTCACCTTGTGTTCTGTCTGGTACAACACTTCACCTTGTGTTCTGTCTGGTACAACACGTCACCTTGTGTTCTGTCTGGTACAACACGTCACCTTGTGTTCTGTCTGGTACAACACTTCACCTTGTGTTCTGTCTGGTACAACACTTCATCTTGTGTTCTGTCTGGTAAAAACACTTCACCTTGTGTTCGTCTGGTACAACACGTCCCCTTGTGTTCTGTCTGGTACAACACGTCACCTTGTGTTCTGTCTGGTACAACACGTCACCTTGTGTTCTGTCTGGTACAACACTTCACCTTGTGTTGTGTCTGGTACAACACTTCACCTTGTGTTCTGTCTGGTACAACACTTCACCTTGTGTTGTCTGGTACAACACTTCACCTTGTGTTCTGTCTGGTACAACACTTCACCTTGTGTTCTGTCTGGTACAAACACTTCACCTTGGTGTTCTGTCTGGTAAAAACACGTCACCTTGTGTTCTGTCTGGTACAACACGTCACCTTGTGTTCTGTCTGGTACAACACTTCACCTTGTGTTCTGTCTGGTACAACACTTCACCTTGTGTTCTGTCTGGTACAACACTTCACCTTGTTTTTCTGTCTGGTACAACACTTCCCCTTTGTGTTCTGTCTGGTACAACACTTCATCTTGTTTTTCTGTCTGGTACAACACTCCCCTTGTGTTCTGTCTGGTACAACACGTCACCTTGTGTTCTGTCCTGGTACAACACGTCACCTTGTGTTCTGTCTGGTCAACACTTCACCTTGTGTTGTGTCTGGTACAACACTTCACCTTGTGTTCTGTCTGGTACAACACTTCACTTGTGTTCTGTCTGGTACAACACGTCCCTTGTGTTGTGTCTGGTACAACACTTCACCTTGTGTTGTGTCTGGTACAACACTTCACCTTGTGTTGTGTCTGGTACAACACTTCACCTTGTGTTGTGTCTGGTACAACACTTCACCTTGTGTTGTGTCTGGTACAACACTTCACCTTGTGTTGTGTCTGGTACAACACTTCACCTTGTGTTGTGTCTGGTACAACACTTCACCTTGTGTTCTGTCTGGTACAACACTTCACCTTGTGTTTCTTGTCTCTCTGATCTCTAAGTCAACATTATATTTACTTCCTTGTAACATATTCACTCACTTGAAGTCAAATAGTAGCTGGGAAATTAGTCTTAATACTATGATAGTTTATCAGCTTCACACGTGGGTCGGGGGCCCCGCCTTCACACAAGGGGGCCCGCGTAGGGCCATAACAATCACAGAGAGGGCCATAAAATCACCAACGGCTCTCTATCAGTACATAAACATCACAGAGAACCCTAAACCCCGCCTGCCATGTATAACAGTCTCCCATTGCCTCTTTCAACCCCCCCCCCCCATGCATGTCCACCTCCCATACCCAGCCTAGTCACAACAATACGCAAAATTAACCTTTATGCTACTTCCTGAATTTATCGGCGATTATATCAACAAATTTCTATACAAATACAAATATAAATGTGCCATTTTTGGGTCGTGTTTACAGGCAAACAGTATACAAGTGTCTCAAGGACCTCACTCGAAATAAGTCACTGACTTTTTCGGGTTATCCTGGTAATCTACACATATACTGCTATGTATGATAATTTGTGTAACTGTGTACCTGGATAAACTTACTGGCGTTGCAGGTTTGTTAAGACGTGTGGCGTCGCTAGTCTGGCTCGGTCTATAATATTTCCCTCTGGTGGTCTACTGGTCCCACTAACAATTCCAGAGCAGCAACACAGAGTAGATAACACACAGTGTGTTAAAGATAACACACTGTTTCAGATAACACACGATAACACCAATGACAGTCGTACGTTAACTTCTAATACATAAAGTATACCGTCATGCCCCTCTAGGTTAACACTGTGATCTTAATCCCCCCTATCCCCCCTTACCCTCCATCCACACGCCAGGCCTAACCTTAACCAGGGTAGGCCTAGTCTCCACTACAGCCTGGTGTTGACCTGGCCAGGTACGTCCCGACCCTCGTACTACGCTAGGCCGGCTGATAAATTCCCATCGCTTCACCAAGACAAATGAGATTGATCGTACTGGTGGTGACTACGCAAAGATCTGCCTGGCCCCCTCACCCTCCCTCCGCAGGGTGTTGATAAAGCTCTCTCTCGTAGACACTGAGGCTACAACAGTTTACCAGTCACTGTGAGGCTACAACAGTTTCCCAGTCACTGTGAGGCTACAACAGTTTCCCAGTCACTGTGAGGCTACAACAGTTTCCCAGTCACTGTGAGGCTACAACAGTTTCCCAGTCACTGTGAGGTTACAACAGTTTCCCAGTCACTGTGAGGCTACAACAGTTTCCCAGTCACTGTGAGGCTACAACAGTTTCCCAGTCACTGTGAGGCTACAACAGTTTCCCAGTCACTGTGAGGCTACAACAGTTTCCCAGTCACTGTGAGGCTACAACAGTTTCCCAGTCACTGTGAGGCTACAACAGTTTCCCAGTCACTGTGAGGCTACAACAGTTTCCCAGTCACTGTGAGGCTACAACAGTTTCCCAGTCACTGTGAGGCTACAACAGTTTCCCAGTCACTGTGAGGCTACAACAGTTTCCTGGTCACTGAGGCTACAACAGGTAGGTATAATGTTTGTTCGGAAACAGGACAAGTGTTTCCTGAAGTGAATCTTAAGCTACAACGAAGAACGAAGAGGCTCACACGTAATGACCCACTATGGATGAGGGGAAACTGAGAACACAACAGATGGCGGCGGAGGAATTAAAGGAATGAATGAGGACTCACAGGTAAGAATCAAAGGAAAGAAAAAAAAATGAATATCAAATCTCTCCAACGTTGTCTTATAAACATCAATAACAAATTTCTATGTAAATAATCAATCAGACCACAACAATTCAAGTTTATTTTTGCGTTAGGGCCAGCAAAAATATAAAACCTATTAAACCTTCGTGTTTTATAATATAAGAAAACCTTGATGTGGTGCTAAAATAAAAAAAAATAGATGTGGCAGTTAGCAGCCAGAGGAAAGATAAGCATCCCGTTATTTCATCCCCTGAGTGCCCGTTTTCTTTCATCTGGGGTTTCTGAGGGGGAACTTCTCTATATACCCACCGCCCTACCCTTAATGACTTTTTTTCTGTTCTAATGAGAAAAACCTCCTTGTCGGGTCGGAAACCATTTTTTTTATAGGCTAGGCGTATCTGAGTGTGGTGGGCGGGCAGCCAAACTCAGCTTGTAATGTTTCACTATGGTTGAGTGATGAGTCAGGATGGTGAGTCTAGGGTGAGTCACCAGTGGGGGGAATCATTCTGTGTATTTCTATACCGGAAAATAACCAACCTAGTTTATTTTTTAAAGTGGTGGAGTGGAAGATGTGAGTCAGGTGACCACAAGCTTCAGTGGCGGGTCATCATGTGACTAAGACCAACGTCAGGAAATACTTGTTCTGTCTTCTGACCACTGTGACCTAACCTATATGATCACTGTGTATGACTCACTGTATGTACAGAGGTGTATGTCTCCCACTGTATATACACTGGGAGGTGTATGTCTCCCACTGTATATACACTGGGAGGTGTATGTTCCCCCATGTATATACACTGGGAGGTGTATGTCTCCCTCTGTATATACATCGAGAGGTGTGTCTCCCACTGTATATACACTGGGAGGTGTATGTCTCCCACTGTATATACACCGAGAGGTGTATGTCTCCCACTGTATATACACTGGGAGGTGTATGTTCCCCCATGTATATACACTGGGAGGTGTATGTCTCCCTCTGTATATACACCGAGAGGTGTGTCTCCCACTGTATCTACACTGAGAGGTGTATGTCTCCAATTGTATATACACTGGGAGGTGTATGTTCCCCACTGTATATACACTGGGAGGTGTATGTCTCCCACTATCTACACTGAGACTTCGATCACTATTTTAGGTATTAAAATATTCTTGACTTGTGGTGAAAAAGTGACGTGCGGTCTTAATGACCATCGTGTAATAGACAGTCTTTAAACCCCATTAACCAAGCAAGCATGGCGGTTAATAGTTCCAAACAACCGGGTTGTTAATGGTTAACTATGATACACACACATACACATACACATACACATACACACACACACACACACACACACACACGGAGAGTGGACCTACTAGGGACCAATAAAAAGGCGGGGCCAGGAGCTATGACTCGACTCCTGCAACCACAATTAGGTGAGTACGAATAGGTAAGTACATACACACACACACACACACACACACACACACACACACACACACACACACACACACACAGACGCGCTGGCTTACACCTTGCCCGGGAACCAGACAGCTGGTTCACACCCTCCAGCTGGTGGTGCCCGGACACCAGCCAGCTGGTTCACACCCTGCCCGGGCACCAGCCAGCTGGAGCCTCGCCCTGCCCTGCCTGGTAATTGCTTGCCCAGGCTCTCATCTCCTGTGTATTATTAATTTGTGTGAGTCGACTTGAGTTGTGAGGAGTGGGGGGAGGGAGGGGGGTTAGGAAGGCAGATGGATGGTAGGAGGGGGAAGGTGGATGGCAGGATAGGGGTGATAAAGGAGGGGGCTTATGGACGGGCGGAAACGTGGTTTGAAGTGGCTGAACGATGTTACTGAGGGGTCAGCGCACCCTCGGCCCGGTCCCGGACCAGGTCTCCTGGTGCATCAAGCCCTGATCAACCAGACTGTTACTATAATCAACAGTAACAGCCGCGCCCCTACATATCAATGGAGATATTTTGCACCATCTGTCAAGTCTCTTGTCACAAGGAGTAACTTCAGTGTGCAATTTGGCCCCAGACCCTCCAGAATTTTTCAGGTGTAAATTATGTTGTACCTTTCTCGCCTAAGTTCCAAGGAGTACATTTGAAGGGACTTAAACATTGGCAGTAGTTCAGATGTTTGAATGTATGCGAACAGTGAAGGTTCTCTGTACGTTTTCCAGCTCAGTAATCTTGCCTGTCTCGAAAGTGATCAGTATACAACAGTATACCAGCCTGTCTTGAAGGTGGTCGTCAGTATACAACAGTATACCAGCCTGTCTTGAAGGTGGTCGTCAGTATACAACAGTATACCAGCCTGTCTTGAAGGTGGTCGTCAGTATACAACAGTATACCAACCTGTCTTGAAGGTGGTCGTCAGTATACAACAGTATACCAGCCTGTCTTGAAGGTGGTCGTCAGTATACAACAGTATACCAGCCTGTCTTGAAGGTGGTCGTCAGTATACAACAGTATACCAGCCTGTCTTGAAGGTGGTCGTCAGTATACAACAGTATACCAGCCAGGAGAGGACAAGTGACTTAAGAGTATCATCACTGGCTCAGCATCTCTCATCTTATAAGTTCTAGTTATCCAGCCTATCATTATCCTTGAAGAACCTTCAGAACGTTGTTGTGATTCTTGAGTGTGAGGAATGATGGAGGGTTGATGGGGGATGATGGAGGGTGATGGAGGGTGATGGAGGGTGATGGAGGGGTTTGGATGGAGGGATTAGGAGGAAACCTGTGACAACAGGGATTGGGAGGAAAAAGACAGATGGAAAGGGGCCTTGTGATGGAACAAGAGACAGAAGGAGAGGGGCCTTGTGATGGAACAAGAGACAGATGGAGAGGGGCCTTGTGATGGAACAAGAGACAGATGGAGAGGGGCCTTGTAATGGAACAAGAGACAGATGGAGAGGGGCCTTGTCATGGAACAAGAGACAGGAGAGGGGCCTTGTAATGGAACAAGAGACAGATGGAGAGGGGCCTTGTAATGGAACAAGAGACAGGAGAGGGGCCTTGTAATGGAACAAGAGACAGGAGAGGGGCCTTGTAATGGAACAAGAGACAGATGGAGAGGGGCCTTGTAATGGTACAAGAGACAGGAGAGGGGCCTTGTAATGGAACAAGAGACAGAAGGAGAGGGGCCTTGTAATGGAACAAGAGACAGATGGAGAGGGGCCTTGTAATGGAACAAGAGACAGGAGAGGGGCCTTGTAATGGAACAAGAGACAGATGGAGAGGGGCCTTGTAATGAAACAAGAGACAGAAGGAGAGGTGCCTTGTGATGGAACAAGAGACAGATGGAGAGGGGCCTTGTAATGGAACAAGAGACAGAAGGGAGGGGCCTTGTGATGGAACAAGAGACAGGAGAGGAGGGGCCTTGTGATGGAACAAGAGACAGGAGAGGAGGGGCCTTGTGATGGAACAAGAGACAGGAGAGGAGGGGCTTTGTGATGGAACAAAAGACAGGAGAGGAGGGGCCTTGTGATGGAACAAGAGACAGGAGAGGAGGAGCCTTGTGATGGAACAAGAGACAGGAGAGGAGGGGCCTTGTGATGGAACAAGAGACAGGAGAGGAGGGGCCTTGTGATGGAACAAGAGACAGAAGAGGAGGGACCTTGTGATGGAACAAGAGACAGGAGAGGAGGGGCCTTGTGATGGAACAAGAGACAGAAGAGGAGGGCCTTGTGATGGAACAAGAGACAGGAGAGGAGGGCCTTGTGATGGAACAAGAGACAGGAGAGGAGGGGCCTTGTGATGGAACAAGAGACAGGAGAGGAGGGGCCTTGTGATGGAACAAGAGACAGGAGAGGAGGGACCTTGTGATGGAACAAGAGACAGGAGAGGAGGGGCCTTGTGATGGAACAAGAGACAGGAGAGGAGGGGCCTTGTGATGGAACAAGAGACAGGAGAGGAGGGGCCTTGTGATGGAACAAGAGACAGGAGAGGAGGGGCCTTGTGATGGAACAAGAGACAGGAGAGGGGGCCTTGTGATGGAACAAGAGACAGGAGAGGAGGGGCCTTGTGATGGAACAAGAGACAGGAGAGGAGGGACCTTGTGATGGAACAAGAGACAGGAGAGGAGGGGCCTTGTGATGGAACAAGAGCAGGAGAGGAGGGGACCTTGTGATGGAACAAGAGACAGGAGAGGAGGGACCTTGTGATGGAACAAGAGACAGGAGAGGAGGGACCTTGTGATGGAACAAGAGACAGGAGAGGAGGGCCTTGTGATGGAACAAGAGACAGGAAGGAGGGGCCTTGTGATGGAACAAGAGACAGGAGAGGAGGGGCCTTGTGATGGAACAAGAGACAGGAAGAGAAGGGGCCTTGTGATGGAACAAGAGACAGGAGAGGAGGGGCCTTGTGATGGAACAAGAGACAGGAGAGAAGGGGCCTTGTGATGGAACAAGAGACAGGAGAGGAGGGGCCTTGTGATGGAACAAGAGACAAGAGGAGGGCCTTGAGGAACAAGAGACAGGAGAGGGGGCCTTGTGATGGAACAAGAGACAGGAGAGGAGGGGCCTTGTGATGGAACAAGAGACAGGAGAGGAGGGGCCTTGTGATGGAACAAGACAGAAGGGGCCTTGTAGGAACAAGAGACAGGAGGGGGCCTTGTGATGGAACAAGAGACAGGAGAGGAGGGGCCTTGTGATGGAACAAGAGACAGGAGAGGAGGGGCCTTGTGATGGAACAAGAGACAGGGAGAGGAGGGGCCTTGTGATGGAACAAGAGACAGGAGAGGAGGGGCCTTGTGATGGAACAAGAGACAGGAGAGGAGGGGCCTTGTGATGGAACAAGAGACAGGAGAGGAGGGGCCTTGTGATGGAACAAGAGACAGGAGAGGAGGGGCCTTGTGATGGAACAAGAGACAGGAGAGGAGGGGCCTTGTGATGGAACAAGAGACAGGAGAGGAGGGGCCTTGTGATGGAACAAGAGTGAGTGAGAGAAAGATAATTATTTCATGTATAACAACCTAGTTAACCCTTGGCTCTTGTTAACATCTATTTTTGACAACAGTTATAATAACACACGCACATTAACAATATTAAAAAATAAGTCTGGTTAAAATTCTAGTAACTATGAACGTTCTAATAATGTAGAAACAGTTTTTGCTACTAATTAAGCATTAGTTAGTAAAACGTTGGTTAATTAGCAGCATTCATCCCAGGAGGAGCAGGAAGATGACAAGCAGGAAGATGACAAGCAGGAAGATGACAAGCAGGAAGATGACAAGCAGGAAGATGACAAGCAGGAAGATGACAAGCAGGAAGATGACAAGCAGGAAGAAGACAAGCAGGAAGAAGACAAGCAGGAAGAAGACAAGCAGGAAGATGACAAGCAGGAAGATGACAAGCAGGAAGATGACAAGCAGGAAGATGACAAGCAGGAAGATGACAAGCAGGAAGATGACAAGCAGGAAGATGACAAGCAGGAAGAAGACAAGCAGAAGAAGACAAGCAGGAAGAAGACAAGCAGGAAGATGACAAGCAGGAAGAAGACAAGCAGGAAGAAGACAAGCAGGAAGAAGACAAGCAGGAAGAAGACAAGCAGGAAGATGACAAGCAGGAAGATGACAAGCAGGAAGATGACAAGCAGGAAGAAGACAAGCAGGAAGAAGACAAGCAGGAAGAAGACAAGCAGGAAGATGACAAGCAGGAAGAAGACAAGCAGGAAGAAGACAAGCAGGAAGAAGACAAGCAGGAAGAAGACAAGCAGGAAGATGACAAGCAGGAAGATGACAAGCAGGAAGATGACAAGCAGGAAGAAGACAAGCAGGAAGAAGACAAGCAGGAAGAAGACAAGCAGGAAGATGACAAGCAGGAAGAAGACAAGCAGGAAGAAGACAAGCAGGAAGAAGACAAGCAGGAAGAAGACAAGCAGGAAGAAGACAAGCAGAAGATGACAAGCAGGAAGAAGACAAGCAGGAAGAAGACAAGCAGGAAGATGACAAGCAGGAAGAAGACAAGCAGGAAGATGACAAGCAGGAAGAAGACAAGCAGGAAGATGACAAGCAGGAAGAAGAAAGCAGGAAGAAGACAAGCAGGAAGAAGACAAGCAGGAAGAAGACAAGCAGGAAGATGACAAGCAGGAAGAAAGACAAGCAGGAAGAAGACAAGCAGGAAGAAGACAAGCAGGAAGATGACAAGCAGGAAGAAGACAAGCAGGAAGAAGACAAGCAGGAAGAAGACAAGCAGGAAGATGACAAGCAGGAAGAAGACAAGCAGGAAGAAGACAAGCAGGAAGATGACAAGCAGGAAGAAGACAAGCAGGAAGAAGACAAGCAGGAAGAAGACAAGCAGGAAGATGACAAGCAGGAAGAAGACAAGCAGGAAGAAGACAAGCAGGAAGAAGACAAGCAGGAAGATGACAAGCAGGAAGAAGACAAGCAGGAAGAAGACAAGCAGGAAGAAGACAAGCAGGAAGAAGACAAGCAGGAAGAAGACAAGCAGGAAGATGACAAGCAGGAAGAAGACAAGCAGGAAGAAGACAAGCAGGAAGATGACAACAGGAAGAAGACAAGCAGGAAGATGACAAGCAGGAAGAAGACAAGCAGGAAGAAGACAAGCAGGAAGATGACAAGCAGGAAGAAGACAAGCAGGAAGAAGACAAGCAGGAAGAAGACAAGCAGGAAGAAGACAAGCAGGAAGATGACAAGCAGGAAGAAGACAAGCAGGAAGAAGACAAGCAGGAAGATGACAAGCAGGAAGAAGACAAGCAGGAAGAAGACAAGCAGGAAGAAGACAAGCAGGAAGATGACAAGCAGGAAGAAGACAAGCAGGAAGAAGACAAGCAGGAAGAAGACAAGCAGGAA
>NC_069481.1:21577445-21594945 GCF_026875155.1 Cherax quadricarinatus | reverse complement strand
AGAGAGAGAGAGAGAGAGAGAGAGAGAGAGAGAGAGAGAGAGAGACAATAAATAATTAGAGAAACACTGCACCCTCGTCCCCCACGTCCCTGGAGGCCATCCACCACTACAATATCCTCTCGCCTGACTGCAGAGGTGCTGGAGGCACTGTACCTGGAGGCAGAGGTGCAGTGGGAGGTTACTAGTGGCACCTCAACCCAGAGAGTAACCTCCAGGCTCAGTAACACAAAATAATATTAAGTATTACTGAGTATTTCCGCTAGGGGTCTTCCCTCTCCCCCAGGATGCCGCTCAAAACACCCAGGTACCTGTTTACTGCTAGGTGAGCACAGGTGTAAGGTGGCTTGCTAATACGTCTCGTCCTGCCCATGATGCTACCCACTACTGGACAGGAGGGGGAGAGAGAACGATAGATATAAGAACGGGTAGTGGGACGATAGATGTACACGCATGTCTACATGGCAAGTGAACCCAGCCATCTACTGATAACAAACAGTGCCATCTACTGATATACAAACAGTGCCATCCACTGATATACAAACAGTGCCATCCACTGATACACAGATAGTGCAATCCACTGATACACAGACAGTGACATTCACTGGTATACAGACAGTGCCATCCACTGATATACAGATAGTGCAATCCACTGATACACAGACAGTGACATTCACTGGTATACAGACAGTGCCATCCACTGATATACAGACAGTGCCATCCACTGATACACAGACAGGACCATCCACTGATACACAGACAGGACCATCACTGATACACAGACAGGACCATCTACTGATACACAGACAGCACCATCTACTGATACACAGACAGGACCATCACTGATACACAGACAGCACCATCCACTGATACACAGACAGGACCATCACTGATACACAGACAGGACCATCCACTGATACACAGACAGGACCATCCACTGATACACAGACAGGACCATCCACTGATACACAGACAGGACCATCTACTGATACACAGACAGCACCATCTACTGATACACAGACAGGACCATCCACTGATACACAGACAGGACCATCCACTGATACACAGACAGGACCATCCACTGATACACAGACAGGACCATCCACTGATACACAGACAGTGCCATCCACTGATACACAGACAGAACCATCCACTGATACACAGACAGAACCATCCACTGATACACAGACAGGACCATCTACTGATACACAGACAGTGCCATCCACTGATACACAGACAGAACCATCCACGATCACAGACAGGACCATCCCCTGATACACAGACAGGACCATCACTGATACACAGACGGACCATCCACTGATACACAGACAGACCAAACTAATGATACACAGACAGGACCACACTGATACACAGACAGGACCATCCACTGATACACAGACAGGACCATCACTGATTTCACAGACAGGGGCCATCACTGATACACAGACAGGACCATCCACTGATACACAGACAGGACCATCCACTGATACACAGACAGGACCATCACTGATACACAGACAGGACCATCACTGATACACAGACAGGACCATCCACTGATACACAGACAGGACCATCACTGATACACAGACAGGACCATCACTGATACACAGACAGCACCATCACTGATACACAGACAGGACCATCACTGATACACAGACAGGACCATCACTGATACACAGACAGCACCATCCACTGATACACAGACAGGACCATCACTGATACACAGACAGGACCATCACTGATACACAGACAGGACCATCCACTGATACACAGACAGGACCATCCACTGATACACAGACAGGACCATCACTGATACACAGACAGACCAAACCACTGAACACAGACAGGACCCATCACTGATACACAGACAGGGCCATCCCCCTGATACACAGACAGGACCATCCACTGAACACAGACAGGACCATCAAATGATACACAGACAGGACCCCCCACTGATACACAGACAGGACCATCCCCCTGATACACAGACAGGACCATCCACTGATACAAAAGACAGGACCACACTGATACACAGACAGGACCATCACTGATAAAAACAGACAGGACCATCACTGATACACAGACAGGACCATCCACTGATACACAGACAGGACCATCACTGATACACACAGGACCATCCACTGATACACAGACAGGACCATCACTGATACACAGACAGGACCATCCACTGATACACAGACAGGACCATCACTGATACACCCGACAGGACCAATCCACTGATACACAGACAGGAAACCCTCCACTGATACACAGACAGGACCATCACTGATACACAGACAGGACCATCCACTGATACACAGACAGGACCATCACTGATACACAGACAGGACCATCCACTGATACACAGACAGGACCATCCAGTGATAAAACCCGACAGGACATCACTGAAAACACCCGACAGGACCACCACTGATACACAGAAAAGGGCCATCACTGATACACAGACAGGACCATCACTGATACACAGACAGGACCATCCACTGATACACAGACAGGACCATCCACTGATACACAGACAGGACCATCACTGATACACAGACAGCACCATCCACTGATACACAGACAGGACCATCACTGATACACAGACAGGACCATCCACTGATACACAGACAGGAC
The DNA here is from genome assembly GCF_026875155.1 of Cherax quadricarinatus. Taxonomy (NCBI): domain Eukaryota; kingdom Metazoa; phylum Arthropoda; class Malacostraca; order Decapoda; family Parastacidae; genus Cherax; species Cherax quadricarinatus. The sequence continues at coordinate 21,592,311 of NC_069481.1, read as the reverse complement.
CATCCAGTGATACACAGACAGGACCATCACTGATACACAGACAGGACCATCCACTGATACACAGACAGTGCCATCCACTGATACACAGACAGGACCATCCACTGATACACAGACAGGACCATCCACTGATACACAGACAGGACCATCCACTGATACACAGACAGTGCCATCCACTGATACACAGACAGAACCATCCACTGATACACAGACAGAACCATCCACTGATACACAGACAGGACCATCTACTGATACACAGACAGTGCCATCCACTGATACACAGACAGAACCATCCACTGATACACAGACAGGACCATCACTGATACACAGACAGGACCATCACTGATACACAGACAGGACCATCCACTGATACACAGACAGGACCATCTACTGATACACAGACAGGACCATCACTGATACACAGACAGGACCATCCACTGATACACAGACAGGACCATCACTGATACACAGACAGGACCATCACTGATACACAGACAGGACCATCCACTGATACACAGACAGGACCATCCACTGATACACAGACAGGACCATCACTGATACACAGACAGGGCCATCACTGATACAACAGACAGGACCATCCTGATACACAGACAGGACCCCACTGATACACAGACAGGACCATCACTGATACACAGACAGCACCATCACTGATACACAGACAGGACCATCACTGATACACAGACAGGACCATCACTGATACACAGACAGCACCATCCACTGATACACAGACAGGACCATCACTGATACACAGACAGGACCATCACTGATACACAGACAGGACCATCACTGATACACAGACAGGGCCATCCCACTGATACACAGGACAGGACCATCACTGAACACAGACAGGGACCATCCCCCTGATACACAGACAGGACCATCACTGATACACAGACAGGACCATCCACTGATACACAGACAGGACCATCCACTGATACACAGACAGGACCATCACTGATACACAGACAGGACCATCCACTGATACACAGACAGGACCATCACTGATACACAGACAGGACCATCCACTGATACACAGACAGGACCATCACTGATACACAGACAGGACCATCACTGATACACAGACAGGACCATCACTGATACACAGACAGGACCATCCACTGATACACAGACAGGACCATCACTGATACACACAGGACCATCCACTGATACACAGACAGGACCATCACTGATACACAGACAGGACCATCCACTGATACACAGACAGGACCATCACTGATACACAGACAGGACCATCCACTGATACACAGACAGGACCATCCACTGATACACCAGACAGGACCTCATGATACACAGACAGGGACCATCCACTGATACACAGACGGACCATCACTGATACACAGACAGGACCATCCACGATACACAGACAGGACCATCCAGTGATACACAGAAAGGCCCATCACTGATACACGGGACAGGACCACCACTGATACACGGGACGGCCATCATTTGTTTCACAGACGGGAAACCTCCATGATAAAACAGACAGGACCATCAGATAAACGGACAGGACCACCATGTTACACAGACGGAAACCCATCCATGATACACAGACAGGACCATAAACTGATACAAAAGACACCCACCATCATGATACACAGAAGGGCCCCATCACTGTTACACATTTGTGGCATGAAAAAGGGGAAATTTAACCTTTTTTTCGGCGGGGGGAAACACCCCTCATTTACAGGCTATTTTCCCCCAACCAGCAAACCAGGTTGCTAAGATTTGATGATGGGGCCCATCGTTAATTTTTTGCCCGGGTTTTTCCCAATAGAAGGTGGGTTTAAACAATCCCCCAAGAGGTTATGTGGTTTACCGCTCCCCCGTTTCCCCTTGTTTTTTTCCCACTTAAAAGCTGGTTAAAGCCGGCCCGGGCAAATTTGTGGCTTCTATTTCTGCCCGTTAGTGGGGCACATTTTTTTATCCTGTAAATAGTTTTTAAAATTTTGCTGTTATAATTGGGGGGAAGGATAATAAAAAGTCTAAATTTTTTTCTACTGTGTTTTATTTGCTCCTTTACCCCTTTGGGGATAACGGGCCCATTTGAAACCCTAGGTTTTTTAATATGGGTAGCCTGCCCGGAGGCGGGAAACTTAGGAAAAATCCGGTTGAGTTTGGGTAAGCTTGTAGAAAGGGAAAATTGTGTAGCTTGCTGTTTCGTTTTCCCCTTTTAAAATTTTGCGTTTTTCAGTTGCTTTGGTTCACCCTTTTGTATTGTGTGATCGTTCAACAGTTTCGCTATTTGCTTGGCATTTGTGCTCGCGTCGCTACGGTAAATTTGGGTGCGTCGGCTTTCCCTTGTTTTGGGGTTTCTGAAAATTCTTTACTGTGCTTAGCTAACCCGGGTTCTCCCAAAAAAACGTTTTAGGGTTGGGGGTATTTTTCGGGGCCCCATACCCGAAAAAATTATGCCCCCTAGACGGAAGAGCCGGGTGTCGGCATTATACTTTGCAAAACCCTTTCCTAAATTGTCCCCTTACAAGGTTTTTGGGAAAATTTGCTCTTTCCCATTGGCATTCCCTAAAAAACCCGCATTTCTTACGGGCCGGGCCGAAACCCTGCGTTCACTTATTGCTGACAAAACTTATTGAGGGAAAGGTGGCCATAAAAAACCCCTTTCCCTTTACGGGGACTAGGGAAAAAATTTACTATTTTTCTGCAGGAGGAAGAAAAAATTTTCCCTACGGAGCAAAATGGTCAGTATAGTGCGCTGGGTTTTTCCCCAGGGTTAATCAGCGTCTTTGGCACTTGAGCTGGCAAAAATCAATTTGACCCAAAATTTGGGCCCCCCAAGAGAGCTTTCGAAGGGAAAAAAAATTTGTTTGGGGAAAGGGGAAAGGAGGCGGGTTTTCGCATTCGTAAACGATTTCAGTTTCCCAAAAAGAAATACGCTTTTTCCCCCGTTTTAATGGGCCCGAACCAGAGAAAATTTTTCAAAAGTTTTCAAAAATTAAGGCTCGACCCTTAAAGGTTTGGCCCCAACGGAACGGGCGGGGGCGGGTTTGGGTTCATAAAAGAATTTTTTGGGGAAGGAACGGGAATTTTTAAGTCGGTTTTTTAACGGGCCGCGGGAATTTTTCGGGATTATCAAGTAGTGAAGACCATGGTTTTGGGGAAAGCTATACATGTATCCCGCAAAATTTTTGAAAGCCCTTCAAATTGAACGGGCGGGCAGTTTGGGGTCAATCCCGGGTTGGACTTTGTGAAAACAGCAAACAAAGCTTTTTAACCAGCTGGTTTAAAAACAAGAGGAAGGGGGGTTTTTCTCTAACTTTTGGGAGTGGTGAACCCTTTTTTTGGGATTGAAAACCCTGTGGAGTCTGTGGGCAGAGGTTCGGGTCTTTCTGCAAAAAATCGTAAATTTAAACCACGCTTTGGAGGCGGCCGGGTTTGGGTGTTTCCTTCGAAAGGGAACCCGCCCCTTTTCCCGAGAGGTCCCTGTCTCTCTTTTCAAACAGTCGGGAAAGTGACCCAAAAGATCGAAAACATTGGAGTTTGAAAATGCCAGCCGGGGGAGAGCGTCTACGACAAAAAACCAAAGTAAACCTGGGGGGGCCCAAGTTCTAAAATTGGCCCCCCTGCGGTGGGGCCCAAAATTTCTTTTGGAGCATCTCGAAACCCAATTTCCGGAGGCACCGCCAAAAACGACCCCACTTGCATCGTCATCAGGGGTTTAAAAAGGGCAAGTTTGTCGTCTGCTTGGGTGTAATAAATTTGGTCATAAGTTCCAACTCCCCCCAAAAAACCAACCCTGGGGGGGAAAATCTCATTACCCCTAGTCCCCCAAATGCCCCCTAGTGAATTTTAGAATAAAGGTTTTGGGCCCCTTTATTATTCCCGGAAAAGTTTTTCCCCCTTTCCCGGGGGAAAAAACCAAAACCAAACTAAAAGAAAAATCCCTTTTTAGAGAACTGGAGATATTCCCTCATTGTCGGAGAAGGAATTTCCCCCTTTCAGAGAATACCCCTTAAATTTCCTCATTTTTTTATTGGAAGCTTACGGAGGGAGCTATTATATTAAAAAGTTCCTTTGCTTTTTAAAATTTTTGTACAGTGAAAATATTACACGGGGTTTTCTTGACTGTAGGTATCTAAAAAAGGATTTTCCTTTAAAAAAAAGGCCTTGTTATTACGGGGTTTAAAATTTTTTTTTTTTTTTTTAACTTTTTATTTCGTGTCCTAAAACCAAAAAAATGTTTAAAATGCTTCCCCAGTGTTGGCCAAAACCGGGAAAAACACCCCAAGGGGTTTGTCGGGGAAATTTGCCTATCCTTGGAGGGAACCCGTTTGGGAAATTTGCCACGTTGTTTTATTGCACCCCGGCGGAAATTTCTAAAAAAATTCTTTTTGAAAACCCCCGTTTTCAAGCCCTTTCCCTTTTCCCAAAGGTTTGCGGTTCCCCAGATGTCTTGTTTCCATCCCCAAAGGGAAGGGCCTTGGGGGAGGAAAAACGAAAAGGGCCCCCCTTCTTTTTTAAAAAATTCACTTTTGGGGCACCCAGGGGGGAAAATCCTCTTTGGGTCATCCAGTAAGTATGAATTTTAAAAAAAAAAATTTTTTTTTTGGTTTTGGACTGAGATTGGTTTAAAGGGGGAACAAAAGGGCCGGCAATTTTTTTACAAACAGGTTAGTTTTTTCCCAAAACCAAGTTTAGACCTCAGTTTAAAATAGCTCATAATACGTCATCAGGAGGCCCAAAAAGGAATTACAAAAAACCTTGTATAAAATTTCACAAAAGAATTTTTTTGGCACACTTTAAAAGAAAGAAGTTGGAAAAAATTTTTATTTGGGGGTTGCCTTGAAATGTCAGCAATTTTGGAAAAAAAACCTGGCCCCAATTTCTTTTTAAACCCCTGCCCCCTTCTAAAACCCCATACCTGCTGATGGAGAAAACCTTTTGAATTTTTTTTAATAGATTGGGTGGGGCCAAATACCAAAAGTCAAATTTGGGAAATCAGTATTTATTTAAAATTATTTTTTAAAGTAACCAGTTATCCTAAAAGGGGCCCCCAATGCGTAGTATAAATACTAAAGCTATTCTAAAAGTTTTAAAACCAAAATTTTCTTTTCCCTTTTTTTTGGCATTCCTAAAATTTATACAAAAGTGTTCAAGGTATTTAACTTCACTGCCCAAAGCATTTGGGGAAGTTTTAAAATTTGGTTAGGGAAAATTTCAAAAAATTACCCAATCCCTATCACCCTCGGGCCCCAAAGGGCCCCTTGGGGAAAAGTTTCCCACCAAACATTAAAAAAAATGTTGAGAATTTTTTTGCATTTTTGACAGTTTGGGGGAGGGAATTTTTACCTTTTGTTGCTATTCTAAAGTTGAGGGGGAGGGTTGCAAAGGTTACGGGTATAGTCCTTTTTGGGGCTGTCTTTGGGGCCCACAATTTTCCCGAGGGCCCTTTTTGGGTGCTCAAAGAAGGTGGATGGGGAAGACGTAAGCTCGGGGCACTCTAAACCCCTTCTTAAAGGTTGCGGGTTTGGCACGTGGGGTTAGCCACGGCTAAAAAAAAAGAAAAGCTCAAGTTGATAAAACAGATTTTATGACAAAAGTGCCCCAATTCCGCCCCTTTCCATCCAGGGGGAACAAGGTGTTGGTTAGGAAACCCTTATACCTGGCCACACATTGGGAAAGCTAGATTTTGGGAAACCCTATCCCAGATAGAAAGTAGATTATCTGTTTTAAAATTTAAAGTGGTAGCCCCCCATTGATAAGACCCTAAAAACAAAAAACTTACCACATAAAATTAAAAATAAAGGCCTTTTCTTTCCCAGTAAAGTCCCCGAAAAAGTAATGACTCTGTCCTCTACCTCGAGGACGACTCTGACTCTTTGAACTCTTCTTAAATTTTATACAAAACTTTAAAAATTCTGTCCCTCCTCAAGGTCCTACCCCGTTAATGGAGGGTTTATTGAAATACAAGAAACCCTTTTTTAAAACTGAGCTTCTACAGTAAATACCCTTTAAAATATTTTTTCGGATTGGCCAAAAAAAAAATGTACGTTAGGTTTACCAAAATGTAGAGGGGGGGGGGAAAACCCAAAAACCCCAAAATTTAAACTCTCCCCCTCAGAGTAATCCGAAAAGAAAAGGTTACTTCACCCAGGAAGAGACTTCTTGTTAGACCTTGGGGGGTTTTAAATGGTGGGAGTCATCTAGTCCTTTGGGCTTAAAATTTGCACCCTATTTAAAAAAGGGGCGATGGGGGGGTTTGTATGTGCACAGACTACCGAAAAGTGAACAGAGGCCCAAAAATTAAAGTTTCCCCTCTTCTCTTTCTGGATAAACGAAATTGACTTTGTGGGAAAGGGGTATTTTGGTGCCCCAAATTTAAAAATTCCAAAAGGGGTTACTTTGGGTTTCCCTTTTTGACAGATAAGGGGGAAGGAAATCTTGCCTTCTTTAATTCGGGGGGGGAGGTCATTATCAGTATACATTTCCCCCCTTCGGAAGGGAAAAAATTTCCCCCTTTTCCCATTCCAAAAAACTCACCCATCAGGCTTTTAAAAGGGATTTAAAACCCACGGCGCATACCTAGAGGGAAAATTGTTTTTTGGTGCCCGATATTGGGATAAAACCCCAAAACAAAAGGATTTAAAAGCTCTGTTTGAGACCTTTTAAAAATTCCCAATTAAATTTTTAAATTTACCCTAAATCTTCCTTTGGCCAGGCCACTACCCACTTTTCTAGGCCATAAATTTTGGGTTTAGTGGTAATGTTGAAACCAAAAATTTTTTGCAAAATTTCTTTCGTTAACAAAAAGATTACCCCGGTTCCCCCTAAATGGGGAAATTTTCTTCCGTTTCCTAGGATGATAGGATTTTACAAAAGATTTGTAAGAATTTTCTCGTATTGTACCCCCCTTTACTCTCTTAAGTCATTAAAGTTTTTTAAATTTGGGAAACGTCAGATTGTAAAAATGTTTTAAATTTAAAGAAAAAAAAGGATTATTTTTGCCCCTGCACCCATTCTCCTGTCTCCAGATTTCCCCAAAAACCTTTTTCATTACAGGTTGATTGTTTTTGGGGAGTCGGGGGGGTTGGGGGGGGCGGTTACTATTACAAATCGGGAACAAGGGTTGCACCCTTTGTACCCCATATTTTCAGCTAATTTTCCGCCAATCAGAGGGGCTTACTCTACCGGGGGAAAAAGAACCCCTCGCGCTGGTAAGGGCCCTTTTGGTGCATTTCGATTTTTATGTGGGCCAGACATCGCAGGTGGTATGTCTTAAAAGTGATCACAACCCTTTTGTTTTTCCAAGCCATGAAGAATCCCCAACACAAGGCTTTTTGCTTTGGGGGAACGTAAAGGCTGGCCCCCAGCCCTATAACTTAAAAATTCGTTACATTGCCGGCAAAAAAAAATGTTTTGGCGACTTTTTGTCAAGATTTCTAGTTTAATATTTTTTTTGGGTTTTGGATGTATTTGGGGGAAAAACCCCCCCTTTTAAAAGCTCCTTTTTTTTTATCCCCTGATGGGGGGGGTTTTTTTTTTTTTTTAGTGGGGGGGTTTTGGGGTCTCCCGCCGCTTTTTATCTTGGACCTTTTTGGCTTATCTAAATGCTGCCCCTCACCTTCGGGAGTTTTGGGTTTTGGGGCTTTCAGGCACTGGGGGAAAGCTGAGCTCTATTTTTAAGAGTTGGATGGTTGGGAAAGGGTGGGCGGTCCCTTTAAATTTTTTTGGGCCCAATGGCGGCCCCTTTTCCCAATGGGGGGTGGTTGGGCGCCTAATTCCGGGAGCTTCTCGGGGGTGGGGGTTGGTTGGGAAAAAGAGTACGTCCCTTTATTCGGGGCCTTTGGGAAACACCCCCTTTTTACAGGCAAATCTCCCCCCAAACCAGGAAACCCAAAGGTTGCTAAGAGTTGAGGGGATGGGCCCCCCCAATCGTTAAAACTAGTGCCCAGGTTCTACCCCAATAAGAAGGGGGGAAATTGAAAATTTCGAAAGGGGTTTTTAATGGGGATTCCGTTTCCCCTGTCTGCCCTTGTCTTTCCCATCTAGAGGGGTTTTTAAAAGCAGGGTTTTGCTATCTTGTGGCTTCTATTTTTTTGCCTTGCTTACCGTGGGTCCCCTTTTTTACCACATGTACATAGTTTTCTTTATTGCGGTTTTTTAATTGGTGAAGGATAATATAAGCCCCAAAACTTTTTCTACTGTGTTTATTTGCCCCCAAATTCCCCGGGGAAATAACAGGCCTTTTTGAAAATCCTGGGTTTGTAATCCACGACGGGGCCATCCACTGATAACAGACAGGCCCATCCATTTTGATAAAAAGAACAGGCCCCATCACTGATACACGGGACGGGCCCATCCACTGATACAAAAGGACGTGCCACCCAAAGGGAATAAAACAGACGGGGACCATCCACTGATAAAAAGGGAAAAACCCACCCACTGATACACGACGGACCCCCAAATTACACAGACAGGCCCTTTCCACTGATACAAAAGGAAAGGCCCAAATCCTGATACCAGGGGGGGCCCACCCCCAGTGAAAACACAGACACCGGGTCACTGATAACAGACGGGAAACCACCCCACGGGTTCCCACAGACAGTCCCATCCATGATCCCCAAAAGGACCACCCCTGTTACACAGACAGGACCACCCAAGGGGAAAACCAGACAGGCCCAACCACAGGTCAGAGTGATGGAAGGGGACTTTATGGTTGTAAACCCTGAAAATCCCAGGCCCGTGTGTAGGGGTTGGAAATACCCTCAGTTTTCCCCCAAAAAAAAACCGGGCATGGAATTTGAAAAATAGAGTGAGAAAAGAATAGGAAAAATTTTCAACGAAAAAGGGGTTTAGTGGGGGCCCTTCGGGGCCCAGTCCCCCATCCCCCGCAGGGCAGAGTTGTAGCCATTTTCTTTTTAATTTTGGGGAAAAACCGGGGCCCAGGTGAAGGTTTGTGTGGGGGGAGAGGGGGAAGAGAGATGATGGAGGGGGGGGGGAGGGGAGGGGAGAAAAGGGGAGGGAGAAAATTTTTTTTAAAACATACTGTCCTTTTTAGTTTCCCCTTTATCCATGCCCCTTATCCTCACACCCCTCCCCTTTGCACATGTCCCCCTACCAGGTAACAAATGGGAAGGCAGAAGAGAGACACAAATAATCGGAACTGGTGAAGACAACAATGGACAGAAGTCAGTATGTTAAGGATGCTACAAGACTGGGAGGAGGCGAGACTAGACTGGTTATTTGCACTAAATACTGCAGGTTTTCGAAGGTACTTGTACGTACAAAGTACTCTCACCCAACACGTCATTCAACACTTCTGACAGGATTAGAAATATACTTTGACACTCACAAATCAAAAATATTTTAGAAATTAAAAGTGATTTAAACACACGACATTTAGATATAGTTGAAAGTTGATGTGGAGAAAACTTCGGGGCTGTTTTACGAGTTTTGGTGTTAAAAATCCCGAGATATCTTAAAGTTGATTGATTTTTTTCCTTTCTTCGAGAAGAACTTGATAAGTTCCTGAAGTCAGTTCCTGACCAGCCGGGCTGTGGTTTGTATGTTGGACTGCATGTGGTCAGCAGTAACAGCCTAGTTGATCAGACCCTGATCCACCAGGAGGCCTGGTCTGGCACCGGACCTCAGGGAGCGTTGACCCTCGCAAAAATATACTTCAGGCATTCTCTGTCAAAACTTGTGTTGTCACAAGGAGTGCTTTCAGTGCGCAGGTTTGGAATTAATTCCTCCAGGATTTACCAAGTGTAAATTATGATGTATCTGTCTAGCCTACGTTTCAATACGTACAACTGAAGGTACTTCAGACGATCCCAGTAGTTGAGATGCTTGAGAGCAGTGAAGGTTGTCTAAGTCTACAAGCTCTGTAATCTTACCTGTCTTGGGTGGCTCGTGGCCTGGTAGGCAAAGCTCTCGCTTCACAAGCTGAATGTCCGGGTTCAATTCCCGGCAAGGGTGAAAACATTGGGCGTGTTTCCTTATATCTGTTGTCCATGTTCAACCATCAGTGTTAGTGGACTGGTGTGAGTCGCATGCTGGGGACAAGATTGGCCTAATTTGCGGAAAATTCTGTGCATAACAAGTGGCTTTCTAAGTAGTAGTTGTGTGTCACTGATAGTCAGCTATGGTCTGTAATATCTTATATATGTACTTGTAGAAATAAAGATATTAAGGTGAGTGTTTGTATACAAGAACCGGGAGACAATATCATGTTACTTGAATATTATTATCATTGACACGGGTATCCAAGATTATCCTTTATGTTTTATATCCCCCCACCCCCATTCTTTTCCACTTTCTCGTTCCACTACCCTCTTCCACTACCTTCTTCCACCTCCCTCTTCCACCTCCCTCTTCCACCTCCCTCTTCCACCTCCCTCTTCCACCTTCCCTCCTCACTTTAAGGGCATTACAATTCCTCCTCCTGGCTGCTACTACATCTTCCTAGCAATCTTTTGACGTATTACTGGGCCATCTCTCTCCCATGTTAGTCTCCTCCTCCTCCACCTCCTGTTGGAGGCCTCTCCCTCAGACCTTCCTAATCCTTCTGTGAAGCCATCCCTCTCAGACCTCCCTAATCCCTTTGTGAATCCATCTCTCTCAATCGATTACCCTGTAATGGCACCCCTCACACACACACACACACACACACACACACACACACACACACACACACACACTGCAGAATCACCTATTTCTTTCACCACTTACTCCTGCTGCTCCTCCTACAAGTTACAATGGCTGCTGGGACCACTGAAGACTAGAGACCCCAACACAGACCATAATAGCCCATCAGTCTTGTACAACTGGGGACTCAAGGCCAGCCAGACCGAGCCTATATCTTCCTCCATAATCAATATCTCTCGCACACACATCAACCATAGCGAGGTTACCACCCCTCACCCCTCCAGCGTAGGTCTATACTCCCTCACCCCTCCAGCGTAGGTCTATACTCCCTCACCCCTCCAGCGTAGGTCTATACTCCCTCACCCCTCCAGCGTAGGTCTATACTCCCTCACCCCTCCAGCGTAGGTCTATACTCCCTCACCCCTCCAGCGTAGGTCTATACTCCCTCACCCCTCCAGCGTAGGTCTATACTCCCTCACCCCTCCAGCGTAGGTCTATACTCCTCACCCCTCCAGCGTAGGTCTATACTCCCTCACCCCTCCAGCGTAGGTCTATACTCCCTCACCCCTCCAGCGTAGGTCTATACTCCCTCACCCCTCCAGCGTAGGTCTATACTCCCTCACCCCTCCAGCGTAGGTCTATACTCCCTCACCCTTCCAGCGTAGGTCTATATTCCCTCACCCCTCCACTATATAAACTACAAGACCTATCACCACCAGAGAGGGGGACACTGTCTCACCACCAGAGAGGGGGACACTGTATCACCACCAGAGAGGGGGACACTGTCTCACCACCAGAGAGGGGGACACTGTCTCACCACCAGAGAGGGGGACACTGTCTCACCACCAGAGAGGGGGACACTGTCTCACCACCAGAGAGGGGGACACTGTCTCACCACCAGAGAGGGGGACACTGTCTCACCACCAGAGAGGGGGACACTGTCTCACCACCAGAGAGGGGGACACTGTATCACAACCAGAGAGGGGGACACTGTATCACAACCAGAGAGGGGGACACTGTATCACAACCAGAGAGGGGGACACTGTATCACAACCAGAGAGGGGGACACTGTATCACAACCAGAGAGGGGGACACTGTATCACAACCAGAGAGGGGGACACTATCTCACCACCAGAGAGGGGGACACTGTATCACCACCAGAGAGGGGGACACTGTATCACCACCAGAGAGGGGGATACTGTATCACCACCAGAGAGGGGGACACTGTATCACCACCAGAGACGGGGACACTGTATCACCACCAGAGAGGGGGACACTGTATCACAACCAGAGAGGGGGACACTGTATCACAACCAGAGAGGGGACACTGTATCACAACCAGAGAGGGGGACACTGTATCACAACCAGAGAGGGGGACACTGTATCACAACCAGAGAGGGGGACACTGTATCACAACCAGAGAGGGGGACACTGTATCACAACCAGAGAGGGGGACACTGTATCACAACCAAGAGGGGGACACTGTATCACAACCAGAGAGGGGGACACTGTATCACAACCAGAGAGGGGGACACTGTATCACCACCAGAGAGGGGGACACTGTATCACCACCAGAGAGGGGGACACTGTATCACCACCAGAGAGGGGGACACTGTATCACCACCAGAGAGGGGGACACTATCACCACCAGAGAGGGGGACACTGTATCACCACCAGAAGAGGGGACACTGTATCACACCAGAGAGGGGGACACTATATCACCACCAGAGAGGGGGACACTATATCACCACCAGAGAGGGAGACACTGTATCACAACCAGAGAGGGGGACACTGTATCACCACCAGAGAGGGGGACACTGTATCACCACCAGAGAGGGGGACACTGTATCACCACCAGAGAGGGGGACACTGTATCACCACCAGAGAGGGGGACACTGTATCACCACCAGAGAGGGGGACACTGTATCACCACCAGAGAGGGGGACACTGTATCACCACCAGAGAGGGGGACACACTATCACCACCAGAGAGGGGGACACACTATCACCACCAGAGAGGGGGACACTGTATCACCACAAGAGAGGGGGACACTGTATCACCACCAGAGAGGGGGACACTGTATCACCACCAGAGAGGGGGACACTGTATCACCACCAGAGAGGGGGACACTATCACCACCAGAGAGGGGGACACTATCACCACCAGAGAGGGGGACACTATCACCACCAGAGAGGGGGACACTGTATCACCACCAAAGAGGGGGACACTATCATCACCAGAGAGGGGGACAATGTCTCACCACCAGAGAGGGGGACACTGTATCACCACCAGAGAGGGGAACACTTTATCACCACCAGAGAGGGGGACACACTATCACCACCAGAGAGGGGGACACACTATCACCACCAGAGAGGGGGACACACTATCACCACCAGAGAGGGGGACACTGTCTCACCACCAGAGAGGGGGACACTGTCTCACCACCAGAGAGGGGGACACTGTATCACCACCAGAGAGGGGAACACTTTATCACCACCAGAGAGGGGGACACACTATCACCACCAGAGAGGGGGACACACTATCACCACCAGAGAGGGGGACACTCTATCACCACCAGATAGAGGGACACTGTCTCACCACCAGAGAGGGGGACACTGTATCACCACCAGAGAGGGGGACACTGTATCACCACCAGAGAGGGGGACACTGTATCACCACCAGAGAGGGGAACACTTTATCACCACCAGAGAGGGGGACACACTATCACCACCAGATAGAGGGACACTGTCTCACCACCAGAGAGGGGGACACTGTATCACCACCAGAGAGGGGGACACTGTATCACCACCAGAGAGGGGGACACTGTCTCACCACCAGAGAGGGGGAACACTGTCTCACCACCAAGAGGGCCTCCATGTGGCACTCTCCTCACAAACAGAAGCATCTGGGTTCAATCCTGGGTGAGGGTGAGACGTATAGACAGCTCTCGTTATGGACCGAGCAATAAATAGGTGTCTGAGTGGTCGTCTGAGTGGTCACCTAGTGAGGCTGAATACTACTGTTGCACCTACTTCCTCTCCCTCTCTCCTCCTCAAGACCAACTTTCCCAATCGTACTTAAGCAAACATACATAAGAAAGGAGGAGCACTGCAGGAGGCCTACTGGCCCATACTTGGCAAGTCCTTCTTAACCCCCAAACCCACAAACACAAATGTTTGCCCAACCCCCCTTCAAGATGTCCTGTGAACCTAGATACCGACACTGCAACACAACGGTACCTAGGTACAGAGGCCGTTTAGGCACAAAGGTACCTAAATGCTGTACCTGTGTCGTACCTAACTACCTGTCAGTACTGAATACATTTTGCTAACGCTGAAGGATGTGCTGAGGTTGTTATTGTAGGCAGTGTGTTAGGTTCCTTAACTCCCCCACCCCTCTCTCCAACCCCAAAGTTACCCCCACCCCTCTCTTCAACCCCAAAGTTACCCCCACCCCTCTCTTCAACCCCATAGTTACCCCCACCCCTCTCTCCAACCCATAGTTACCCCCACCCCTCTCTCCAAAGTTACCCCCACCCCTCTCTCCAAAGTTACCCCCACCCCTCTCTCCAACCCCATAGTTACCCCCACCCCTCTCTCCAACCCCATAGTTACCCCCACCCCTCTCTCCAACCCCATAGTTACCCCCACCCCTCTCTCCAACCCCATAGTTACCCCCACCCCTCTCTCCAACCCCATAGTTACCCCCACCCCTCTCTCCAACCCCATAGTTACCCCCACCCCTCTCTCCAACCCCATAGTTACCCCCACCCCTCTCTCCAACCCCATAGTTACCCCCACCCCTCTCTCCAACCCCATAGTTACCCCCACCCATCTCTCCAACCCCATAGTTACCCCCACCCCTCTCTCCAACCCCATAGTTACCCCCACCCCTCTCTCCAACCCCATAGTTACCCTCACCCCTCTCTCCAACCCCATAGTTACCCCCACCCCCTCTCTCCAACCCCATAGTTACCCCCACCCCTCTCTCCAACCCCATAGTTACCCCCACCCCTCTCTCCAACCCCATAGTTACCCCCACCCCTCTCTCCAACCCCATAGTTACCCTCCACCCCTCTCTCCAACCCCATAGTTACCCCCACCCCTCTCTCCAACCCCATAGTTACCCGCACCCCTCTCTCCAACCCCATAGTTACCCCCACCCCTCTCTCCAACCCCATAGTTACCCCCACCCCTCTCTCCAACCCCATAGTTACCCCCACCCC
>NC_069481.1:21497445-21572445 GCF_026875155.1 Cherax quadricarinatus | reverse complement strand
TGTGGTGACTTGTAAGTCAGTCTTGTGTAGTGACTTGTAAGTCAGTCTTGTGTGGTGACTTGTAAGTCAGTCTTGTGTGGTGACTTGTAAGTCTTGTGTAGTGACTTGTAAGTCAGTCTTGTGTGGTGACTTGTAAGTCTTGTGTAGTGACTTGTAAGTCAGTCTTGTGTGGTGACTTGTAAGTCAGTCTTGTGTGGTGACTTGTAAGTCAGTCTTGTGTGGTGACTTGTAAGTCAGTCTTGTGTAGTGACTTGTAAGTCAGTCTTGTGTAGTGACTTGTAAGTCAGTCTTGTGTAGTGACTTGTAAGTCAGTCTTGTGTAGTGACTTGTAAGTCAGTCTTGTGTAGTGACTTGTAAGTCAGTCTTGTGAAGTGACTTGTAAGTCTTGTGTAGTGACTTGTAAGTCAGTCTTGTGTGGTGACTTGTAAGTCAGTCTTGTGTGGTGACTTGTAAGTCAGTCTTGTGTAGTGACTTGTAAGTCAGTCTTGTGTAGTGACTTGTAAGTCAGTCTTGTGTGGTGGCTTGTAAGTCAGTCTTGTGAAGTGACTTGTAAGTCTTGTGTAGTGACTTGTAAGTCAGTCTTGTGTAGTGACTTGTAAGTCAGTCTTGTGTAGTGACTTGTAAGTCAGTCTTGTGTAGTGACTTGTAAGTCAGTCTTGTGTAGTGACTTGTAAGTCTTGTGTAGTGACTTGTAAGTCAGTCTTGTGTAGTGACTTGTAAGTCTTGTGTAGTGACTTGTAAGTCTTGTGTGGTGACTTGTAAGTCTTGTGTAGTGACTTGTAAGTCAGTCTTGTGTAGTGACTTGTAAGTCAGTCTTGTGTAGCGGCTTGTAAGTCTTGTGTGGTGACTTGTAAGTCTTGTGTAGTGACTTGTAAGTCAGTCTTGTGTAGTGACTTGTAAGTCTTGTGTAGTGACTTGTAAGTCCTGTGTGGTGACTTGTAAGTCAGTCTTGTGTAGTGACTTGTAAGTCAGTCTTGTGTAGCGACTTGTAAGTCAGTCTTGTGTGGTGACTTGTAAGTCAGTCTTGTGTAGTGACTTGTAAGTCCTTTGTGGTGACTTGTAAGTCTTGTGTGGTGACTTGTAAGTCTTGTGTGGTGACTTGTAAGTCAGTCTTGTGTAGTGACTTGTAAGTCTTGTGTGGTGACTTGTAAGTCTTGTGTGGTGACTTGTAAGTCAGTCTTGTGTGGTGACTTGTAAGTCAGTCTTGTGTGGTGACTTGTAAGTCTTGTGTGGTGACTTGTAAGCCAGTCTTGTGTGGTGACTTGTAAGTCAGTCTCGTGTGGTGACTTGTAAGTCTTGTGTGGTGACTTGTAAGTCAGTCTTGTGTAGTGACTTGTAAGTCAGTCTTGTGTGGTGACTTGTAAGTCTTGTGTGGTGACTTGTAAGTCTTGTGTGGTGACTTGTAAGTCAGTCTTGTGTAGTGACTTGTAAGTCAGTCTTGTATAGTGACTTGTAAGTCAGTCTTGTGTGGTGACTTGTAAGTCTTGTGTGGTGACTTGTAAGTCTTGTGTGGTGACTTGTAAGTCTTGTGTGGTGACTTGTAAGTCAGTCTTGTGTAGTGACTTGTAAGTCAGTCTTGTGTAGTGACTTGTAAGTCTTGTGTGGTGACTTGTAAGTCTTGTGTGGTGACTTGTAAGTCAGTCTTGTGTAGTGACTTGTAAGTCAGTCTTGTGTGGTGACTTGTAAGTCTTGTGTGGTGACTTGTAAGTCAGTCTTGTGTGGTGACTTGTAAGTCAGTCTTGTGTAGTGACTTGTAAGTCTTGTGTGGTGACTTGTAAGTCTTGTGTGGTGACTTGTAAGTCAGTCTTGTGTGGTGACTTGTAAGTCAGTCTTGTGTGGTGACTTGTAAGTCAGTCTTGTGTGGTGACTTGTTAGTCAGTCTTGTGTGGTGACTTGTTAGTCAGTCTTGTGTGGTGACTTGTAAGCCAGTCTTGTGTGGTGACTTGTAAGTCAGTCTTGTGTAGTGACTTGTAAGTCAGTCTTGTGTAGTGACTTGTAAGTCTTGTGTGGTGACTTGTAAGTCAGTCTTGTGTGGTGACTTGTAAGTCAGTCTTGTGTGGTGACTTGTAAGCCAGTCTTGTGTGGTGACTTGTAAGTCTTGTGTGGTGACTTGTAAGTCAGTCTTGTGTGGTGACTTGTAAGCCAGTCTTATGTGGTGACTTGTAAGTCTTGTGTGGTGACTTGTAAGCCAGTCTTGTGTGGTGACTTGTAAGTCTTGTGTGGTGACTTGTAAGTCAGTCTTGTGTGGTGACTTGTAAGTCTTGTGTGGTGACTTGTAAGCCAGTCTTGTGTGGTGACTTGTAAGTCAGTCTTGTGTAGTGACTTGTAAGTCAGTCTTGTGTGGTGACTTGCAAGTCAGTCTTGTGTGGTGACTTGTAAGTCTTGTGTGGTGACTTGTAAGTCAGTCTTGTGTAGTGACTTGTAAGTCAGTCTTGTATAGTGACTTGTAAGTCAGTCTTGTGTGGTGACTTGTAAGTCTTGTGTTGTGACTTGTAAGTCTTGTGTGGTGACTTGTAAGTCTTGTGTGGTGACTTGTAAGTCAGTCTTGTGTAGTGACTTGTAAGTCAGTCTTGTGTGGTGACTTGTAAGTCAGTCTTGTGTAGTGACTTGTAAGTCAGTCTTGTGTGGTGACTTGTAAGTCTTGTGTGGTGACTTGTAAGTCAGTCTTGTGTGGTGACTTGTAAGTCTTGTGTGGTGACTTGTAAGTCAGTCTTGTGTAGTGACTTGTAAGTCAGTCTTGTGTGGTGACTTGTAAGTCAGTCTTGTGTGGTGACTTGTAGTCAGTCTTGTGTGGTGACTTGTAAGTCAGTCTTGTGTAGTGACTTGTAAGTCAGTCTTGTGTGGTGACTTGTAAGTCAGTCTTGTGTAGTGACTTGTATGTCAGTCTTGTGTAGTGACTTGTAAGTTTTGTGTGGTGACTTGTAAGTCAGTCTTGTGTAGTGACTTGTAAGTCTTGTGTGGTGACTTGTAAGTCAGTCTTGTGTAGTGACTTGTAAGTCTTGTGTGGTGACTTGTAAGTCAGTCTTGTGTAGTGACTTGTAAGTCTTGTGTGGTGACTTGTAAGTCAGTCTTGTGTAGTGACTTGTAAGTCTTGTGTGGTGACTTGTAAGTCAGTCTTGTGTAGTGACTTGTAAGTCAGTCTTGTGTGGTGACTTGTAAGTCAGTCTTGTGTGGTGACTTGTAAATCAGTCTTGTGTGGTGACTTGTAAGTCAGTCTTGTGTAGTGACTTGTAAGTCTTGTGTGGTGACTTGTAAGTCAGTCTTGTGTGGTGACTTGTAAGTCAGTCTTGTGTAGTGACTTGTAAGTCTTGTGTGGTGACTTGTAAGTCAGTCTTGTGTAGTGACTTGTAAGTCAGTCTTGTGTAGTGACTTGTAAGTCAGTCTTGTGTAGTGACTTGTAAGTCATTGTGTGGTGACTTGTAAGTCTTGTGTGGTGGCTTGTAAGTCAGTCTTGTGTGGTGGCTTGTAAGTCAGTCTTGTGTGGTGACTTGTAAGTCAGTCTTGTGTAGTGACTTGTAAGTCTTGTGTGGTGACTTGTAAGTCAGTCTTGTGTGGTGACTTGTAAGTCAGTCTTGTGTGGTGACTTGTAAGTCAGTCTTGTGTAGTGACTTGTAAGTCAGTCTTGTGTAGTGACTTGTAAGTCTTGTGTGGTGACTTGTAAGTCAGTCTTGTGTAGTGACTTGTAAGTCTTGTGTGGTGACTTGTAAGGCAGTCTTGTGTAGTGACTTGTAAGTCAGTCTTGTGTGGTGACTTGTAAGTCTTGTGTGGTGACTTGTAAGTCAGTCTTGTGTAGTGACTTGTAAGTCTTGTGTGGTGACTTGTAAGTCAGTCTTGTGTGGTGACTTGTAAGTCAGTCTTGTGTGGTGACTTGTAAGTCAGTCTTGTGTGGTGACTTGTAAGTCTTGTGTGGTGACTTGTAAGTCAGTCTTGTGTAGTGACTTGTAAGTCAGTCTTGTGTAGTGACTTGTAAGTCAGTCTTGTGAAGTGACTTGTAAGTCAGTCTTGTGAGGTGACTTGTAAGTCAGTCTTGTGTGGTGACTTGTAAGTCAGTCTTGTGTGGTGACTTGTAAGTCAGTCTTGTGTGGTGACTTGTAAGTCAGTCTTGTGTGACTTGTAAGTCTTGTGTAGTGACTTGTAAGTCTTGTGTGGTGACTTGTAAGTCAGTCTTGTGTGGTGACTTGTAAGTCAGTCTTGTGTGGTGACTTGTAAGTCTTGTGTGGTGACTTGTAAGTCTTGTGTGGTGACTTGTAAGTGTTGTGTGGTGACTTGTAAGTCAGTCTTGTGTAGTGACTTGTAAGTCAGTCTTGTGTGGTGACTTGTAAGTCAGTCTTGTGTAGTGACTTGTAAGTCAGTCTTGTGTAGTGACTTGTAAGTCAGTCTTGTGTACTCTTGTGTACTTGCTACTATCCTCCGCACAGTGCCACTATCCTCCCCATAGCGCCACTATCCTCCCCACAGTGCCACTATCCTCCCCACAGTGCCACTATCATCCCAACAGTGTTATCCTCCCCACAGTGCCACTATCCTCCCAACAGTGTTATCCTCCCCACAGTGCCACTATCCTCCCCACAGTGCC
Organism: Cherax quadricarinatus; assembly: GCF_026875155.1. Taxonomy (NCBI): domain Eukaryota; kingdom Metazoa; phylum Arthropoda; class Malacostraca; order Decapoda; family Parastacidae; genus Cherax; species Cherax quadricarinatus. The sequence goes on along the minus strand of NC_069481.1, from coordinate 21,567,869 downwards.
ACTATCCTTCCCACAGTGCCACTATTCTCCCAACAGTGCTATACTCCCCACAGTGCCACTATCCTCCCCACAGTGCCACTGTCCTCCCCACAGTGCCACTATCCTCTCCACCGTGCCACTATTCTCTCAACAGTGCTATCCTCCCCACAGTGCCACTATCCTTCCATCCCCTATTTCCCAACTTTTTTTTATCCCCCACACGGTGCCACATCCTCCCACGGGGCCCACCCTCCCATAGAAACCATCCCCCCCCACAGTGTAATATTATAATAGTACGATTATCCCCCCAAAGTGCCACTAATTCCCACATGACACTATTTCCCAAAGTGCCACTATCCCCCCCACAGTGCCACATCCTTCCAAATAGATATCCCCCCACAGTCCCAATATCCTCCACATTGCCACAAAACCTCCCCCATGCCATACCTCCCCATAGTCGACTATCCTCTCACATCCCAATACCTCTCCAATTGCCACAACCCCCCCACAGTGCCACTAACTTCCCCACAATGGCACATTTCCAATAGTCCCCACTATCCTCCCCACAGTCCCCACTATCCTCCCCAAGACCTACCTCCACAGGCCAAAACCCTTCCACATTGCCATAACCTCCCCACAGGCCCTTCCTCCCCTAGTGACTATACTCCCCCCATGCCAATTCCTTCACTTTGCCACTAACCTCCCCTCCCACTATCCTCCCCACAGTACGAATACTCCCCAGGCCCCAACCCCAACGTGGACTATCCTTCCACAGTCCACCAACCCCCCCCCCATCTCAAAACCCCCCCACAGTGCAGCATATATAGAGGGATATAAATATGATGTACGACTCTCTATATCCCTTTAAAAATTCCAGAATTATTTGTCGCTGAGCTCAGATGTCACCAAGGATGGTCTTTGGGTTTACGATTCCGATAAGTAGCCACCGTTACAGCCAAACCGTAGCAGCACACCAGTAGCAGATCACCAGTACAGCATCACCAGTGCAACACCCCCAGTCAGCAGCACCGTAGCAACATCACCAGTAGCAGCAGACCCCGTAGCAGCATCAAGTAGCAGCAGCACCAGTAGCCAGCACCAGTAGCAGTCCCATAGCAAAAAACACCAGTAGAAAGGGAGCACCCCGTAGCGCATCACCCGTAGCGCAACAGAGGGAGCAGCACCAGTAGCAGCAGCACCAGTGCAGCAGCCCCGTACGCAGCACATAGCAGCATCCCCTAGCAGCATCCAGAAAGGGAAACACCCGTGCAGCAGCACCTTTGCAGCAGCACCAGTAGCAGCAGCCCAGTAGCGCATCACCCCTAACGACACCCCTAGCGAGCACCATAGCAAAGCACCCGTAGCAGTAGCACCGTAGCAGCGCACGTACGCAGCCCAGTAGGCAGCACCAATAGCAGCAGCACCAGTGCACAGCACCCGTAGCAGCTCACCGTAAATCCCCTGCAGCATCACCGTACAGCCACCAGGCAGCATCCCAGTAGCACGCCCCTGCCCCAGTCGCGCCCATAGCACCCCAGTAGCGCAACCGTAGCAGCCCGCACCCGTGCAGCAGCACCGTAGCAGCATCTCCATTGCAGCATCCAATACACTACCATAGCAGCATCCCAGACAGCAGCACCAGTAGCACATCACCAGTAGGCCCCTCCCAGTAGATCACCAGTAGCAGCGACCTAGCAGCAGCACAGTACACAGCCCATAGGCAAACCGTGCAGCGCACCATAGCATAAACCAGTAGCAAGCACCAGAGCAGCACACAGTAGCAGAACACCAGTAGCAGCAGCACCGTTCTCACCCGTACCACGCACCCCGTAGCAGCACCCAGTGCGCAGCACCGTAGCACACCCAGTAGCAAAAACACCATACAGCGCACCAGTAGGCAGACCGTAGCAGCAGACCCGTAGCAGCAGCCCAGTAGCAGTCACCCTAGCAGCTCACCAGTCAGCACACCGTAGCAGCCTCACAGTACAGCAGCACCGTAGCTCCCCCAGAGAGCAGCACCAGAGTCCCTACCACAGCAAACCGTGCAGCAGCACCCTACATCACCGTACCAGCAGCACCCGGCACACACCAGTAGCAGCATCACGAGTACCAACACCAGAGCAGCACACCGTGCAGCCACCCGTACAGAACCCAGTAGCCGAAACCCCGTAGCAGCAGACCAGTAGCAGCATCACCCGTAGCACAACACCATAGCGCAGCACCAGTGCAGCGCACCCGTAGCAGCAACACCGTAGCAGCGCACAGCAGCAGCCACCTAGCGCAGCAATAGCACTCACCAGTAGCAGCAGCACCAGTGCAGCAACACCTGAGCCACCGTGCACGCACCGTACAGCAGCCCTACAACACACCAGTAGCAGCAGCACCCGTAGCAACATCACCAGTAGCAGCAGCACCATAGCAGCGCACCCGTACAGCACACAGTTCAGCAGACCAGTAGCAAATCCCAGTAGCGCACCCAGTAGCAACATCAGTGCACAGCCCAGTAGCAGCAGCACCCGTAGCAACATCACCGTAGCAGCAGACCATAGCAGCATCACCAGTAGCAAAACCCCCCTAGAGCAGCACCAGTAGCAGCAGACCAGAGCAGCATCACCAGTGCAAAACACCCGTGCAGCATCACCCCCGTAGCAACATACCAGTGCAGCGCACCAGTAGCAGCTCACCGTAGCGCTCACCAGTAGCAGCATACCGTAGCAGCAGCACCCGTAGCAGCGCACAGTGTACGCACCAGAGCGCAGCACCCGAGCAGCAGCACCAGTGCAGCCCCAGTAGCAGCACACCAGTAGCAAATCACCCGTGAGCAGCACCAGTAGCAGCAGACCCGTAGCAACAGCACCAGTAGCAGCAGCACCCGCAGCAACATCACCTTTGCAGCGCCAGTAGCAACATCACCAAGAGCCACCAAAATAGCAACATCACCATAGCAGCAACCAGTAGCAGCCACCAGTAGCAACATCACCCGTGCACGCACCAGTAGCAGCAGCACCAGTACAGCAGCACCATGCGCATCACCAGTTCACCCTAGCAGCATCCCATAGAGCAGCACAGTGCAGCAGCCCAGTAGCGCAGCACCCTAGCACAGCACCTAGCAGCAAAACCGTAGCAAATCACATAGCGCAGACAAAACGCGCACCCGTACACAGCACCGTAGCGCGCACCAGTAGCAACGCACCCGTACGCATCCCGTAGCGCATCACCCGTCAGCGCACCCGTTTGCGCGCACCAGAGCGCAGCACCCGTAAAGCATCACCAGTGCACAGCCCAGTAGCAGCCAGCACCCTAGCACCACCAGTGCAGAAGCACCAGTACGTAGCACCAGTACAGCAGACCAGTCAGCAGCACCGTACAGCAGCACCAGTTGCAACAGCACCAGTAGCAGCAGCACCCGTAGCAGCAGCACCGTAGCAACAGACCAGTAGCAGCAACACCCGTAGCGCAACACGTAGAACCAGCACAGTAGCACGCACCATAGCAGCAACACCAGTATAGCAACCCAGTGCGCCCACCAGGCAGGAGCACCATTTGCAGAAGCACCAGTAGCAAATTAGCACCCGTAGCACGCCCAGTAGAAAAAGCACCCCTGCAGCAGCACCCGTAGAGCAGCACCAGTAGCAACGCACCAGTAGCAGCACACCCTAGCAGAACACCCGTCAGCAGCACCGTACGCAAACCCCCCCGTAGCAGCAAACCATACAACAGCACCAGTACAGCAGCACCAGACAGCCGCACCCGTAGCAGAAACCCCGTAGAGCAACCCAGAGCAACAGACCTAGCAGCAGACCAGTAGCGCCACCAGTAGCAGCAACACCAGCACAGCAGCACCAGTAAACAACAGCCCAGTACAGGCACCAGTAGCAGCAGCACCCGTAGCAGTAACACCGTAGCACAGCACATAGTATCTACAAGTTTCTACGCCCTTTTAATCTACAATTTTTTGCCCAAAAATCTTAATTTCCCCCGAAGATTCGGAGGCATTTATAGTTCCCCTGAACCTCCCATGTTTCCCGAACCCCCCATCTGCCTGAACCCCCCATTTGTCCCGAACCTCCCCTGCTGTCCGAACCTCCCCTGTTTCCTAACCTCCCTTTTGTCCCGAACCTCCCATTTGCCCGAACCTTTCAGTTGTCCTGAACCTCCCTGTTTTCCTGAACCCCCATGCTGCCTGAACCCCCTTTGTCCTGAACCCCCATGCGTCCTGAACCCCCATGTTGTCCTGAACCTCCCTGTTGTCCTGAACCCCCCATGTTTCCGAACCTCCCCTGTTTTCCTGAACCTCCCCTGTTTTCCTGAACCCCCTGCGTCCTGAACCTCCCCTGTTTCCGAAACCTCCCTGTTGTCCCCGAAACCCCCATGTTGTCCGAACCTCCCAGTTTCCTGAACCTCCAGCGTCCGAAACTCCCATGTTGTCCTGAACCTCCCATGTTGTCCTGAACCTCCCATGTTGTCCTGAACCTCCCATGTGTCCTGAACCTTGCAGTTGTCCTAAAACCTCCCATGTTGTCCTGAACCACCCATGCTGTCCTGAACCTCCCATGTTGTCCTGAACCTCCATGCTGTCCTAAACCTCCCATGTTGTCCTAAACCTCCCATGTTTTTCCTGAACCTCCCCATGTTGTCCTGAACCTCCCAGGGTTGTCCTGAACCTCCCATGTTGTCCTGAACCTCCCATGCTGTCCTGAACCTCCCATGTTGTCCTAACCTCCCATGTTGTCCTAAACCTCCCAGTTTGCCTGAACCTCCCATGTTGTCCTGAACCCCCCATGTTGTCCTGAACCTCCATGTGTCCTGAACCCCCCATGTTGTCCTGAACCTCCCATGTTGTCCTGAACCTCCCATGTTGTCCTGAACCTCCCATGTTGTCCTGAACCTTGCATGTTGTCCTGAACCTCCCATGCTGTCCTGAACCTCCCATGTTGTCCTGAACCTCCCATGCTGTCCTGAACCTCCCATGTTGTCCTGAACCTCCCATGTTTGTCCTGAACCTCCCCTGTTGTCCTGAACCTCCATGTTGTCCTGAACCTCCCATGTTGTCCTGAACCTCCCATGCTGTCCTGAACCTCCCATGTTGTCCTAAAACCTCCCATGTTGTCTCTTGACCCCCTGTTTCCTGACCTCCCATGTTGTCCTGAACCTCCCATGTTGTCCTGAACCTCCCATGCTGTCCTGAACCTCCCATGTTGTCCTGAACCTCCCATGTTGTCCTGAACCTCCCATGTTGTCCTGAACCTCCCATGCTGTCCTGAACCTCCCATGCTGTTCTGAACCTACCATGCTGTCCTGAACCACCCACGCTGTCCTGAACCTCCCATGTTGTCCTGAACCTCCCATGTTGTCCTGAACCTCCCATGTTGTCCTGAGCCTCCCATGTTGTCCTGAACCTCCCATGTTGTCCTGAACCTCCCATGCTGTTCTGAACCTACCATGCTGTTCTGAACCTACCATGCTGTCCTGAACCACCCATGCTGTCCTGAACCTCCCATGCTGTCCTGAACCTACCATGCTGTCCTGAATCTCCCAGGCTGTACTGAACCTCCCATGCTGTCCTGACCCTTGCTGCTGTAGCTGCATATTCAGCACGGACACGGACAGCACGTCTAGGGTGAGTGTAATGGTGTTCACAAACAGTGTTCCTGGTGATCAACGCCGCACTGGGTTCCATGGGTGTGGGTGCGGGGGTCACAGATTCTCGCCTTGAGTTACACCCGCACGGTCAGCTACTACCGCAGCCAGGTCCTGGTACAGGCTGCTCTGATGCTTGGCGGGTCGACTAGGCTGTTGCTGCTGGTGGCCCACTGGTCCACATATCTACCATATCCTGGTTGATCTGGCACCTACCTACCTGGAGGGTATTCCAGGGATCAACGCCCCCGCGGTCCCCGTCCATGACCAGGCCTTCCGGTGGATCAGGGCCTGGTCAACTAGATTGTTACTCCTGGCCGCACGTAGTTCAACGTACGAACCACAGCCCGGCTGATCCGGCACCGTCTTTAGGTATCTGTCCAGTATTGGTAATTCCCCTTATGGCTGGTGGGAGGATGTTGAACAGTCTTGGGCCCCGGATACTCATGGTGTTTTCTCTTAGTGTACTAATGGTGCCACTACTTTTCACTGGCGTTATGTTGCATCGCCTGCCAAGTCTTGCTTTCGTAGGGAGTGATTTCTGTGTGCAGATCAGGGACCAGTCCCTCCAGAATCTTCCAGGTGTAGATTATGATGTATCTCTCTCGCCTGCGCTCCAGTGAGTACAAGTACCTGCTGGAGGTACTTATCCAGTTTCTTCTTGAAGACTTGTACACTTGTTCCAGCAGTGTTTCTTCTTGAAGACTTGTACACTTGTTCCAGCAGTGTTTCTTCTTGAAGACTTGTACACTTGTTCCAGCAGTGTTTCTTCTTGAAGACTTGTACACTTGTTCCAGCAGTGTTTCTTCTTGAAGACTTGTACACTTGTTCCAGTAGTGTTTCTTCTTGAAGACTTGTACACTTGTTCCAGTAGTGTTTCTTCTTGAAGACTTGTACACTTGTTCCAGCAGTGTTTCTTCTTGAAGACTTGTACACTTGTTCCAGCAGTGTTTCTTCTTGAAGACTTGTACACTTGTTCCAGCAGTGTTTCTTCTTGAAGACTTGTACACTTGTTCCAGCAGTGTTTCTTCTTGAAGACTTGTACACTTGTTCCAGCAGTGTTTCTTCTTGAAGACTTGTACACTTGTTCCAGCAGTGTTTCTTCTTTAAGACTTGTACACTTGTTCCAGCAGTGTTTCTTCTTGAAGACTTGTACACTTGTTCCAGCAGTGTTTCTTCTTGAAGACTTGTACACTTGTTCCAGCAGTGTTTCTTCTTGAAGACTTGTACACTTGTTCCAGCAGTGTTTCTTCTTGAAGACTTGTACACTTGTTCCAGCAGTGTTTCTTCTTGAAGACTTGTACACTTGTTCCAGCAGTGTTTCTTCTTGAAGACTTCTACACTTGTTCCAGCAGTGTTTCTTCTTGAAGACTTGTACACTTGTTCCAGCAGTGTTTCTTCTTGAAGACTTGTACACTTGTTCCAGCAGTGTTTCTTCTTGAAGACTTGTACACTTGTTCCAGCAGTGTTTCTTCTTGAAGACTTGTACACTTGTTCCAGCAGTGTTCCTTCTTGAAGACTTGTACACTTGTTCCAGTAGTGTTCCTTCTTGAAGACTTGTACACTTGTTCCAGCAGTGTTTCTTCTTGAAGACTTGTACACTTGTTCCAGCAGTGTTCCTTCTTGAAGACTTGTACACTTGTTCCAGTAGTGTTCCTTCTTGAAGACTTGTACACTTGTTCCAGCAGTGTTTCTTCTTGAAGACTTGTACACTTGTTCCAGCATTGTTTCTTCTTGAAGACTTGTACACTTGTTCCAGCAGTGTTTCTTCTTGAAGACTTGTACACTTGTTCCAGCAGTGTTTCTTCTTGAAGACTTGTACACTTGTTCCAGCAGTGTTTCTTCTTGAAGACTTGTACACTTGTTCCAGCAGTGTTTCTTCTTGAAGACTTCTACACTTGTTCCAGCTTGTACACTTGTTCCAGCAGTGTTTCTTCTTGAAGACTTGTACACTTGTTACAGCAGTGTTTCTGATATCATCTGGTAAGATGATGAATAATCTGGGACCACGGATGTTGATACAGTGTTCTCTTATTGTGCCAATGGTACCTCCTGCTTTTCACAGGGTTTATTTTACATTTTCACTGGATGGAAAGTAGGCTGTACCAAGTACTCCACAGAGCACTGCACCAGGCCTACGTACCTAGACTACCTGTAGTCACTTCTGGAGGTCACCGCCCTCGCGGCCAGGTCCCAGACCAGACCTATCGGCCCTCATATATGTCTCCCCATACTTAGGCTATACTCACCTGACCTCTTGCATCACGTACACTGCCTGGTCTGGTTCCTCCGTGTTAGCACTGATTCCAGATGCCATTGTACTGAAATGTATCAGTCACAATTACCTGTTCCCCAGCCCCAAACATCAGCGCCCTTGTTTGCTGTAACAACGGCCCCAGACATCTATGTCCGTCCTGCCTCCAACAACAGTCCCAAACATCAACGTCCAACAACAGCCCCAAACATCAACGTCCATCCTGCCTCCAGCAACAATCCCAAACATTTTCAACGGCTTTTCAATGTCCCCTTGTTTGGTAGTAGGATGTCTTGCTTGAGCCTAAATAGCCCCTATCACCGCCAGCAAGGTTCACAATCACCACCACCAAGGTTCACAATCACTACCAAGGTTCACAATCGTCCACTACTGTCAACCAAGAGGAAATTGGCCGTGAAGGCCAAATAAGGGAGAAGAACAGTGGATAAAAGCAGCGTAGAAGAGGGAGGGAGGGAGAGGGAGAGGGAGAGGGAGAGGGAGGAGAGAGAGAGAGAGAGAGAGAGAGAGAGAGAGAGAGAGAGAGAGAGAGAGAGAGAGAGAGAGAGAGAGAGAGGTAAGGAGGAGATGGATGGCAAGTACGGATGAGGTATAAAAGGTAAGCATGAGAGGTACGAGAGGTACGTATGAAGTACCAGAGGTACGGGAGGTACGTATGAGGTACCAGAGGTACGGGAGGTACGTATGAGGTACCAGAGGTGCGGGAGGTACGGGAGGTACGTATGACAGATACAGAGATTCAAATGTTTGGGTAATGTAATGTAATGGCGTATAACGTTCAAACTCTGTTCTCAGGGTGAAGGCTGGCGTCCACAACCCTCCCTCAGGGTGAAGGCTGGCGTCCACAACCCTCCCTCAGGGTGAAGGCTGGCGTCCACAACCCTCCCTCAGGGTGAAGGCTGGCGTCCACAACCCTCCCGCAGGGTGAAGGTTGGCGTCCACAACCCGCCCTCAGGGTGAAGGCTGGCGTCCACAACCCTCCCTCAGGGTGAAGGCTGGCGTCCACAACCCTCCCTCAGGGTGAAGGCTGGCGTCCACAACCCTCCCGCAGGGTGAAGGCTGGCGTCCACAACCCTCCCTCAGGGTGAAGGCTGGCGTCCACAACCCTCCCTCAGGGTGAAGGCTGGCGTCCACAACCCTCCCTCAGGGTGAAGGCTGGCGTCCACAACCCTCCCTCAGGGTGAAGGCTGGCGTCCACAACCCTCCCTCAGGGTGAAGGTTGGCGTCCACAACCCGCCCTCAGGGTGAAGGTTGGCATCCACAACCCTCCCTCAGGGTGAAGGCTGGCGTCCACAACCCTCCCTCAGGGTGAAGGTTGGCGTCCACAACCCTCCCTCAGGGTGAAGGTTGGCGTCCACAACCCTCCCTCAGGGTGGAGGCTGGCGTCCACAACTCGCCCTCAGGGTGAAGGCTGGCGTCCACAACCCACCCTCAGGGTGGAGGCTGGCGTCCACAACCCGCCCTCAGGGTGGAGGCTGGCGTCCACAACCCGCCCTCAGGGTGGAGGCTGGCGTCCACAACCCTCCCTCAGGGTGAAGGTTGGCGTCCACAACCCGCCCTCAGGGTGAAGGTTGGCATCCACAACCCTCCCTCAGGGTGAAGGCTGGCGTCCACAACCCTCCCTCAGGGTGAAGGTTGGCGTCCACAACCCTCCCTCAGGGTGAAGGTTGGCGTCCACAACCCTCCCTCAGGGTGGAGGCTGGCGTCCACAACTCGCCCTCAGGGTGAAGGCTGGCGTCCACAACCCACCCTCAGGGTGGAGGCTGGCGTCCACAACCCGCCCTCAGGGTGGAGGCTGGCGTCCACAACCCGCCCTCAGGGTGGAGGCTGGCGTCCACAACCCGCCCTTAGGGTGAAGGCTGGCGTCCACAACCCGCCCTCAGGGTGGAGGCTGGCGTCCACAACCCACCCTCAGTGTGGAGGTGGGCGGGGTGGGAGTCATCTCCCCGCCCTGATATATTGGCGAGTGTTCCTCAGACGACAGATGAGTGGGGGGAGGGGGGACGTGTCCCATTCTTTGTTATTGGTGAAAAATGACTTTCTGCAGAGGTCTGTGGTGCCTCTTCTATCCCTGTCCTCTCTATTCCCCATCCCTCCTCCCCCAATCCCTCTCCTACATCGTCCCCCTATCCCTCCCGGGTCCCCTCTAGCCTTCCCATCCCACCTTTTCCCCTCTCCATACATGTTCTATATACTCAAGTCAACATCCCGTCTATCCCCGTTCATTCCCTATTGTTTTCCGCTACTTCCTCTTCTTGCTACAGCTCTGCTGGAAGTTAAACCCTCGTGTTGTCCTGGCTACTGACCCATATCTACCATATCCAGTCTTCTTGCTACAGCTCTGCTGGAAGTTAAACCCTCGTGTTGTCCTGGCTACTGACCCATACCTACCATATCCAGTCTTCTTGCTACAGCTCTGCTGGAAGTTAAACCCTCGTGTTGTCCTGGCTACTGACCCATACCTACCATATCCAGTCTTCTTGCTACAGCTCTGCTGGAAGTTAAACCCTCGTGTTGTCCTGGCTACTGACCCATATCTACCATATCCAGTCTTCTTGCTACAGCTCTGCTGGAAGTTAAACCCTCGTGTTGTCCTGGCTACTGACCCATATCTACCATATCCAGTCTTCTTGCTACAGCTCTGCTGGAAGTTAAACCCTCGTGTTGTCCTGGCTACTGACCCATACCTACCATACTCTTCTTATGGAAAACTTAAGGAAATAAAAGATAGAACGGAGTATACAACAAACTCTAACCTCAGAATAGAGTGGAAACTACTGTGAAGGACCTGGGAGTGATAATGTCAGAGGATCTCAATTTCAGGGATCACAACAGTGTCACTATCACATCTGCTAGGAAAATGATAGGATGGATAACGAGAACATTTAAAACTAGGGATGCCAAACCAATGATTCTCTAAGTCACTTGTTCCCTCTAGGCTGGATCACTGCAGATCTGGACACTGTATAGAGAACCTTCACTGGAAAAGCCTAGAGGAACTAGTCCCAAATCTGCACACGGAAATCACTCCCTAAGAAAGCTAAAGATTTTAGAGGTATGTTGCACCTCTAATGAAAAGTTGGGGCGCCATTAAGAGAAAACGATTAAGTGTGAGGGGCCCAAGACTGTTCAACAGCCTCCCAGTATAGGTTTTATCCCTGTGTCTGTCATACATATATCCCTAGCAAGAACAAGTTGTTCAATCATGGAGAACAAGTTTGAGGGAGGAAGGGAGGGAGAGGGAGAGAGATCAACACTTGCCTTCCAGCTGACACAGTGAACCACCAGCTGACACAGTGAACCACCAGCTGACACAGTGAACCACCAGCTGACACAGTGAACCACCAGCTGACACAGTAAACCACCAGCTGACACAGTGAACCACCAGCTGACACAGTAAACCACCAGCTGACACAGTAAACCACCAGCTGACACAGTAAACCACCAGCTGACACAGTAAACCACCAGCTGACACAGTAAACCACCAACTGACACAGTAAACCACCAGCTGACACAGTAAACCACCAGCTGACACAGTAAACCACCAGCTGACACAGTAAACCACCAGCTGACACAGTAAACCACCAGCTGACACAGTAAACCACCAGCTGACACAGTAAACCACCAGCTGACACAGTAAACCACCAACTGACACAGTAAACCACCAACTGACACAGTAAACCACCAGCTGACACAGTGAACCACCAGCTGACACAGTAAACCACCAGCTGACACAGTAAACCACCAGCTGACACAGTAAACCACCAGCTGACACAGTAAACCACCAACTGACACAGTAAACCACCAGCTGACACAGTGAACCACCAGCTGACACAGTAAACCACCAGCTGACACAGTAAACCACCAGCTGACACAGTAAACCACCAGCTGACACAGTGAACCACCAGCTGACACAGTAAACACCAGCTGACACAGTAAACCACCAGCTGACACAGTAAACCACCAACTGACACAGTAAACCACCAGCTGACACAGTAAACCACCAGCTGACACAGTGAACCACCAGCTGACACAGTAAACCACCAGCTGACACAGTAAACCACCAGCTGACACAGTGAACCACCAGCTGACACAGTAAACCACCAGCTGGCACAGTAAACCACCAGCTGACACAGTGAACCACCAGCTGACACAGTAAACCACCAGCTGACACAGTAAACCACCAGCTGACACAGTGAACCACCAGCTGACACAGTGAACCACCAGCTGACACAGTAAACCACCAGCTGACACAGTAAACCACCAGCTGACACAGTACACAAGTCCTCTCAGCTGACACCTCTAATAACATTTCTGTAAGAATCAGAAAACTAAAAGGCCGGAAGTGCAACTAATGTAACATTTTACTGTGGCAACGTTTCGCTCTCCAGGAACTTTCTCAATAAAGTCTTACATTAGTAATAACAAAAAGACACAATACCGTGACTCTTGACTCATTTTCCCTTAACTTTACCACCAATTCAATTCAACTCGTTCATTACGCAATAACAGTGTTTTAAAAGGATGGTATCCAGTGTTGAGTGCACCAGGGTCGTGCACAACACCTGTGACCTCAGTGAAACTGTCAATTATAACACCTCCTGAAGAAGACAGTTGTTAATACCTGCTCAGTGTTGACGGCCCCGTTCAGGGCAGGAGAAATATCAGAGCTGGAACAAATACAGAGATCGTTTACGGCTCACATTGAGCCAGTAAAGCATCTAAACTACTGGGAACGCCTGCAAGTCTTGAACATGTACTCATTGGAGCGGAGGAGAGAGAGGTACATGATAATATATACCTGGAAGGTACTCGAGGGCTTGATCCCAAATCTGCACACTGCCACAACATCATACTGGAGTGAGAGATATGGGAGGAAGTGTAAAATAAACCCAGTGAGGAGCAGGGGTGCCGTGGGAACAATAAGGGAACACTGTATCAACATCCGGGGTCCCAGACTTTTCAACATCTTACCAGAAGATATCACAAACACTGCTGGAACAAGTGTTGAAGCCTTCAAGAGGAAACTAGACAAGTATCTTCACCAGGTGCCAGATCAACCAGGCTATGATGGATATGTGGGGCAGCGGGCCTCCAGCAGCAACAGCCTGGTTGACCAGGCGAGCACCAGACGAGCCTGGCCCATGGCCGGGCTCAGAGTAGATATACTCTCGAAATTCTTCAAAGGTATATCAAAGGTAATTTAAAGGTATTTCAGTAAACAACCGTAGGTTCTAACCCGATCGACAAATCATTTTTAGACTAAGCGAAACAGAATGTGAGGTCCCCGGCACTAGATGTCTAAGGCTAACATCTGACCTTCAAGTGCCTAATACCTGGCGTCTGATGACCAGTAATATCTGAAAGGTGGTGAGGCAAAGATGTTACTGGCCGATCTCTCTGAGTGAATAACATGTGCTTGGGGTCACTGACAGGTGTTGAGGAAGCCTGTACTAACACGTGTGTGTGTATCAATCTCTAAGTCTGTAAGGTGTTGATCACTGACAGGTGTTGTGGGAGACTGTACTAATATGTGTGTGGGTCACTGTAAGTCAGTAAGGTGTTGATTACTGACAGGTGTTGACCACTGACAGGTATTGTGGGAGGCTGTGCATTCCTCAGGAGGACGGGACCACAACTGATCACTCCAGCCTCTTCCAAAAGAGGTCTGTGGAGACCACTTCAGACCACCTGCTTCCACCGCGGTCTCTGTGGGTCTGCTGCGGTTTGACGCACTGAGGTGCGATCTGACGCAGTCTGCAGTGGTATGACGCAGTTTGAAATGGTCTGCCGTGATAAAATAACAGTGACAGCTGGCCCTGTGCTGACGGAGGTTTCCCGCCACAATCATGATGTTGCTTCTGCTCTCCCGCCAAAAATGATGAGGGTCGTTCCAGAGAGTTAGATGTGCGCCAATACCCCCCCAGTCCCAAGCCCATAGCATCCCCAGTCCCTAGTCCCCCTAGCCAACCACGTGACCTGGACCTGACTAGGTTGAGTCAGTGGCATAAGCCGGTAGGTGACTTGGACTTTCCTAGCATAGGCCAATAGGCCTGCTGCAATGTTCCCTTTTTCTTACGTTCTTATGGCACTTGTGTATATTGTCTGTGCACTGCTGGTGCACCACCAGTGCACCAGGAATGCACCACTAGTGGTGCACTGCGGATGCAGCCAGGGTCTTGCTGGCGCTGTTATGGTCGTTGACTTAGTGTTAGAAGGGGCTGTAATGTTGCAAAACATTGAAGTGATTCATTTGCCTGTTGCAGTTGTTAACAACCACATCCATCCATTGGATGGTAGTGGCTAGTTCACTGTGCACCCATATCCATCCAGTGGATGGTAGTGAAAAAGTTCTAAGAAGCAGGATTGCAAACCACCTGGACTCCCAACAATTGCAGAATCCAGGACAACATGGGATCAGGGCAAGTCGCTCCTGCCTCTCGCAACTACTGGACCACTATGATATGGTCTTGGATGCACTGGAAAACAAACAGAATGCAGGTGTAACATACACAGATTTTGCAAAAGCCCTTGACAAGTGCGATCATGGCGTAATAGCATACAAAATACGTGCTAAAGGGATAACTGGCAAAGTAGGCAGATGGATCTTCAACTTTCTAACCAATCGAACACAAAGAGTAGTGGTAAACAGAGTTAAATCAGATGCTGCCATAGTGAAGAGCTCTGTCCCACAAGGCACAGTACTCGCCCCCATCTTATTCCTTATCCTCATATCAGACAGACAGACAGAGATGTAAACCACAGCGCTGTATCATCTTTTACAGACGATACTAGGATTTGCATGAGAGTGTCATCCATTGAGGACACTGTTAACCTCCAAGAAGATATAAACAAAGTTTTCCAATGGGCAACGGAGAACAATATGATGTTCAATGAAGACAAATTCCAACTACTCCGTTATGGAAAACTGGAGGAAATAATAACTAGAACTGAGTATACTACAAACTCCAATCACACAATAAAGAGGAAAAGTAATGTGAGAGACCTGGGAGTGGTAATGTCAGAGGATCTCACCTTCAAGGATCACAACAATGTTACTATCACATCTGCGAGGACACTGATAGGATGGATAATGAGAACATTCAAGACAAGAGATGCTAAGCCAATGATGATCCTTTCGAAATCAGTTGTTCTCTCTAAGGGGCATTACCAGTAGACCCCTGGGTGACTTCAAGAGGGAGCTGGACAGATACCTAAAGTTAGTACCGTATCAGCCGGGCTGTGGTTCGTATGCTGGACTACGTGCGGCCAGCAGTAACAGCCTCGTTGACCAGGTGTTGATCCACCGGGAGGCCTGGTCATCGACCGGGCAGCGGGGGCGTTGATCCCCGGAATATCTTCCAGGGAGACTCCAGTTAGGTAGACTGTGCACCACATACACATCCTGTGGATGGTAGCGGCTAGTTTACCGTGCACCTTATATCCATACAGTATATACCTCTACAAGGTATAGACACAGGTATGTATACCACTGTGAGGTATATACAAAAGTCGCCTCCCTTTTGTGATTCTAAATCTCTCTCTCTCTCTCTCTCTCTCTCTCTCTCTCTCTCTCTCTCTCTCTCTCTCTCTCTCTCTCTCTCACAATTGTCATGACACTGTCTCGTCAGTAAGCCAATCCAGGCCCTGTCTGGCAGAAGTGGCCGTCAGGGAGGCAGGGAGAACAGTTATCCTGTCCAGGGAGAAAGATTTTCCAGGTGGAGGAAGACTCTTATCTGCCCCCTGGACAACACCCTCCCCAGTGCTACCTCCAACTCCACCACAATAACACTCGGGCATCCCCCAGCCCCCCTACAATACGATGGTGGGGAGGGGGAGGAAGAGGACGAGGGAAACATAGATGAATTCTGGTGATTTCTCTCATCTCATATCATCTGCTCTCTCTCTCTCTCTCTCTCTCTCTCTCTCTCTCTCTCTCCCTCTCGTTACAACAGCCTACGTTCTGTGTAACTGTATCCAAAACTATATGGTTCTTGGTCCAAATGTATTCTCCCATTCATCCGCTGCCCTCTCCCCCATTCCCTTACTGTCCTCTCCCCCAATCCCTTACTGTCCTCTCCCCCAATCCCTTACACCCCTCTTCCCCATTCCTCCACTGCCGTCTCCCCCATTCCCTTACTGCCCTCTCCCCCATTCCCTTACTGCCCTCTCCCCCATTCCCTTACTGCCCTCTCCCTCATTTCCTTGATTACATCTGTGTTTCACCGAAGCTGTGGTTCCACCCATTAATCTTTCTACACACACACACACACACACACACACACACACACACACACACACACACACACAGGGAGAGAGTGGACCTAGTAGTCACCAGTGAAGAGGCGGGGCCAGGAGCTATGACTCGACCCCTGCAACCACAATTGAGTACACACACAGGTAACTATCAACCTCCCACACCTTCCTCACTATATACCATAACCACAAAAATGCTTCTCTCTCTCTCTCTCTCTCTCTCTCTCTCTCTCTCTCTCTCTCTCTCTCTCTCTCTCACAAACACACAAGGGACGCTCAAGGTACTCCACACAACAGAGATAATGAAGGTATTGACGAGGTCAACACGAAGGTGCGTCTTCAAGAGTGTGCCGTCTTAGTGACTCCTTGAAGACGTAGTCAATGAGGTCTCGACATATCTCGGGGTATGACACACACAAATCACGTACAGAACATACCCATGTCAGGTATATGTTGTTGTAAACGGGACCTTTATAGAGTTCCGTCTCTCCAATATATCTCAAAATACAGGAGGACCCCGCTTATACAGCGGGTTAGGTTTTAAGCTACTGTAGGGCGCCACTTATACAGTGGGTTAGGTTCTAAGCTACTATAGGGCCCCACTTATACAGCAGGTTAGGTTCTAAGCTACTGTAGGGCGCCACTTATACAGCAGGTTAGGTTCTAAGCTACTGTAGGGCCCCACTTATACAGTGGGTTAGGTTCTAAGCTACTGTAGGGCGCCACTTATACAGTGGGTTAGGTTCCAGGCTACTCTCCAGCCCCACTTATACAGCAGGTTAGGTTCCGGGCTACTCTCCAGCCCCACTTATACAGCAGGTTAGGTTCCGGGCTACTCTCCAGCCCCACTTATACAGCAGGTTTGGTTCCGGGCTACTCTCCAGCCCCACTTATACAGCAGGTTAGGTTCTGGGCTACTCTCCAGCCCCACTTATACAGCAGGTTAGGTTCCGAGCTACTCTCCAGCCCCACTTATACAGCAGGTTAGGTTCCGAGCTACTCTCCAGCCCCACTTATACAGCAGGTTAGGTTCCGGGCTACTCTCCAGCCCCACTTATACAGCAGGTTAGGTTCCGGGCTACTCTCCAGCCCCGTTTATACAGCAGGTTAGGTTCCGGGCTTCTCTCCAGCCCCACTTATACAGCAGGTTAGGTTCCGGGCTACTCTCCAGCCCCACTTATACAGCAGGTTAGGTTCCGGGCTACTCTCCAGCCCCGTTTATACAGCAGGTTAGATTCCGGGCTTCTCTCCAGCCCCACTTATACAGCAGGTTAGGTTCCGGGCTACTCTCCAGCCCCACTTGTACAGCAGGTTAGGTTCCGGGCTACTCTCCAGCCCCGTTTATACAGCAAGTTAGGTTCCGGGCTACTCCCCAGCCCCACTTATACAGCAGGTTAGGTTCTGGGCTACTCTCCAGCCCCACTTATAAAGCAGGTTAGGTTCCGGGCTACTCTCCAGCCCCGTTTATACAGCAGGTTAGGTTCCGGGCTACTCTCCAGCCCCACTTATACAGCAGGTTAGGTTCCGGGCTACTCTCCAGCCCCGTTTATACAACAGGTTAGGTTCCGCGCTACTCTCCAGCCCCACTTGTACAGCAGGTTAGGTTCCGGGCTACTTTCCAGCCCCGTTTATACAACAGGTTAGGTTCCGGGCTACTGCTGTAAAGCAAGAAATCGCTGTAAAGTGAAACAGCCTTTTTTTTTTCAATTTTAATCGCAGATAAAAGTCTTATAACATGTTTACACTATAATATATTAAGAGAGTAATATAGCCCGGTGAATATATTTATTGTAGGAAGTCAGAATAAATGAAGAAATACTATAATTAAAAACCGCCGCATTAGCGAAACGCCGTAAAGCTAAGCGCTGTAAAAGCAGGACCCCTCCTGAAAGAAGGAGCATTCCTATAAGCTTGGAAGAGGACGCTGTATATACGGGACAGCCACCACACACTAAGGCTTCAACACATCTTATAGTCCAAAGAGTACTAAGACTCTCAGAGTACTGAGAGTACTAAGATTCAGAATACTGAGAGTACTAAGACTCTTCAAGTGTGACTTTCTCAAGATCTTAAGCAGCTGAATGCAAGACAGTCCTGTCTTGTAAGGAAATACATCAAGAGTAGAGATGTGGGTCCTAGAGCTAGAGGACAATCTCACCAAGCAAGACAGGTACTTAAACCTCCCTCCTCTCACCTCCACCCCCCAACCAATCAACCCAAATCCACCCACTGATATTGAGGGCCGGTCACGGACCGGGCCGCGGGGGCGTTGACCCCCGGAATACCCTCTCCATCAACCCACACCACTCTGCACCCCCTTCCTCTACCCCTCCTCCACACCCCCATCAAACAACAGTCTGCACCTCCACCATTAACCAAACTGCCATTGTTACTGGACTATTAAGAAGGCGCCTCTGTTAATTACCAGCACTTGCTGTTTAACTACCAGCACTTGCTGTTTAACTACCAGCACTCACTGTTTAACTACCAGCACTTACTGTTTAACTACCAGCACTTACTGTTTAACTACCAGCACTTGCTGTTTAACTACCAGCACTTGCTGTTTAACTACCAGCAGTCACTGTTTAACTACCAGCACTCACTGTTTAACTACCAACACTCACTGTTTAATTACCAGCACTTGCTGTTTAACTACCAGCACTTGCTGTTTAACTACCAGCACTTACTGTTTAACTACCAGCACTTGCTGTTTAACTATCAGCACTCACTGTTTAACTATCAGCACTTGCTGTTTAACTATCAGCACTTGCTGTTTAACTACCAGCACTTGCTGTTTAACTATCAGCACTCACTGTTTAACTACCAGCACTTGCTGTCTACCAGCACTTGCTGTTTAACTATCAGCACTCACTGTTTAACTACCAGCACTTGCTGTTTAACTACCAGCACTTGCTGTTTAACTACCAGCACTTGCTGTTTAATTACCAGCACTTGCTGTTTAACTACCAGCACTCACTGTTTAACTACCAGCAGTTGTTGTTTAATTACCAGCACTCACTGTTTAACTACCAGCACTCACTGTTTAACTACCAACACTTGCTGTTTAACTACCAGCACTCACTGTTTAACTACCAGCACTCACTGTTTAACTACCAGCACTTGCTGTTTAACTACCAGCACTCACTGTTTAACTACCAGCACTTGCTGTTTAACTACCAGCACTTGCTGTTTAACTACCAGCAGTCACTGTTTAACTACCAGCACTTGCTGTTTAACTACCAGCAGTCACTGTTTAACTACCAGCACTCACTGTTTAACTACCAGCACTTGCTGTTTAACTACCAGTACTCACTGTTTAACTACCAGCACTCACTGTTTAACTACCAGCACTTGCTGTTTAACTACCAGCACTCACTGTTTAACTACCAGCACTTGCTGCTTAACTACCAGCACTTGCTGTTTAAGTACCAGCACTTGCTGTTTAACTACCAGCACTTGCTGTTTAACTACCAGCACTTGTTGTTTAACTACCAGCACTTGCTGTTTAACTACCAGCACTTGCTGTTTAAGTACCAGCACTTGCTGTTTAACTACCAGCACTTGCTGTTTAACTACCAGCACTTGCTGTTTAACTACCAGCACTTGCTGTTTAACTACCAGCACTTGTTGTTTAACTACCAGCACTTGTTGTTTAACTACCAGCACTTGCTGTTTAACTACCAGCACTTGTTGTTTAACTACCAGCACTTGCTGTTTAACTACCAGCACTTGCTGTTTAAGTACCAGCACTTGCTGTTTAACTACCAGCACTTGCTGTTTAACTACCAGCACTTGCTGTTTAACTACCAGCACTTGTTGTTTAACTACCAGCACTCACTGTTTAACTACCAGCACTTGCTGTTTAATTACCAGCACTTGCTGTTTAACTACCAGCAGTCACTGTTTAACTACCAGCAGTTGTTGTTTAATTACCAGCACTCACTGTTTAACTACCAGCACTCACTGTTTAACTACCAACACTTGCTGTTTAACTACCAGCACTCACTGTTTAACTACCAGCACTCACCGTTTAACTACCAGCACTCACCGTTTAACTACCAACACTTGCTGTTTAACTACCAGCACTCACTGTTTAACTACCAGCACTTGCTGTTTAACTACCAGCACTTCCTGTTTAACTACCAGAACTCACTGTTTAACTACCAGCACTCACCGTTTAACTACCAACACTTGCTGTTTAACTACCAGCACTCACTGTTTAACTACCAGCACTTGCTGTTTAACTACCAGCAGTCACTGTTTAACTACCAGCAATCACTGTTAACTATGTAGACAGTATCATCCAGTGACTACATAATATCCAGACAAAATTAACCCAAGTTGTGGAAAATGCTCTACATAAACAGGGACTTGCTATGTATTATGTCGCTGATGTCAGCTATTGTCTGTATAAGTTGCATCATGTGTTTGTATTATTATTATTATTATAATCAAGGGGGAAGCGCTAAACCCGGAGGATTATACAGCGCCTGGGGGGGGGGATGTGGAAGGCATTCAGGCTTAATTCGGGGAACTGGAGCACAGATCCAATTCCCTAAATCAAGAGCCCCTCACCAACATCAAGGAACCTTCCTTGAGGGGCATGTGTTTGTAGAAATAAAGATTATTATTATTATTATTATTATTATTATTATCTAGAACCTTAATCTAGACAGTATCATATAGACAGCTGCTGTCTAGACAGTATCATGAAGACAGCTGCTGTCTAGACAGTATCATGTAGACAGCTGCTGTCTAGACAGTATCATGTAGATAGCTGCTGTCTAGACAGTATCATGTAGACAGCTGTCTAGACAGTATCATGTAGACAGCTGCTGTCTAGACTGTATCATGCAGACAGCTGCTGTCTAGACAGTATCATGTAGACAGCTGCTGTCTAGACAGTATCATGCAGACAGCTGCTGTCTAGACGGTATCATGTAGACAATTACTGTCTAAAAACATGAACGTTTTTAGTACCTTTCCAATTATCAACCAACCCAAATTCTTCACTCACAAGCTTGTCAGTAATGTTGAACACTGCATGATCTCCTGGTGAACAGTGAACACAGTCTAAGTTCATCAGCAACAGTCCTACAGTCTCCTGAACACTGTCTACCTGCCTCTCTCCTCCTGTGTCACTTCCTGAGAGGAATGCATGGTCAGGCAGCCTTATTAATCTCAGAACCTAAATGGTTCAAGTCTCGATATGAATATATTACACACACACACACACACACACACACACACACACACACACACACACACACACACACACACACACACACACACCGCGTGGGTCCGTGGGTGCAGACGTGGGCACACAAGGCTCCGAGAATCCTAGTGTTTTTAAGGGTGCAGTGACTGCTAACAGTAATCAGTGGTAGTGACATCGTCAGTGAGCAATAATAAGAGTGATAACTAAAGTTATTAGTTAGAAAAAGTCGTGAGAAACCCTGAAATTATCCATTATCCAAAATTATCCAAACGTTTTGGTCTACTAGGCAGCGGTAGGCCTGAAGCAGTGACGTCACGACAAGTTGTGTGCCATTATACATATAAAGTGAAGTGTATATAATGTAAAGTGTATACTATCATAAGTGAAAAGTGAAATCGCGTGAGGAACGAGGGATGTATGAGCACATGTGGTTATAATCATCACGGATGAAGGATCTCCAAAATAGGGATTTAGGCTACGTACGACGACTACATCATCAGCATCTGGCAACTTGGCACGACCGTTGCCAGCGCAAGTATCACCTATATTGTGGTTTGCATGTCGCAGGCTTGGCTTGGCCTTGCATCGCTGTTAGATACTGGTCACTCACTCCTGCAAGCTATTACAGTAGTTATTAGCAGTAAGAATACTTAGGAAGCTAGGAAGTCCTCTCTAAACATGAACAAGGAATAGGATAATAACAGCAATAATTGATACTTAAATCCAGAAAGGACAATAAGCGAAGAGTGTAGCATTTCTAGGAAAGACAGAACAGAGAGGTATAACGGATCTACCCCCCCAACCATCCCTCCCACACACACACACACAAGGGCAGACACTTATTGAAGCTTTAGACCCTAGTAGCAATTATCGCTTTTTATAACCCAGAATTACTGGTATGTATTAACAGTATCTCCCCGCATACCTCCCCCATACACACACACACACACATACACACACATACACACACATACATACACACACACACACACATACACATATACACACACATACACACACATACACATACACACACACACACATATACACACACACACACACATACACTCCC
The DNA here is from genome assembly GCF_026875155.1 of Cherax quadricarinatus. NCBI lineage: Eukaryota > Metazoa > Arthropoda > Malacostraca > Decapoda > Parastacidae > Cherax > Cherax quadricarinatus. The sequence goes on along the minus strand of NC_069481.1, from coordinate 21,545,432 downwards.
CCCTCCCCCACCGACATCTCACTCCTTCACCTGATCCCTCCCCTCCCACTTTCACCCTCCCCCTCCCCACCTCTCCCTCCTTCCCCCTCTCCTTCTCCCACCCACTTGCTTCTCCCTCCTTCCCACTCCCCCTCCCCACTACTCTCCCACATAGCCACAGTTCCTCCACTACCTCCCCCCCCCACACTCTGACATACACAATACTAACCTAACATACAGAATTACATAGGTTTCCCACTCTGAGGCAATCAGGATAAAACAAAAATGGGTTGCCAGAGAGCAACAAGAAAAACCAAGGGACAGGAGGAGGAAACTGCAAAGGAAGATTGGGCAGCAGAGCTCACAAAAAGGGAACATGAATGGGAAAAGAAACTAGAAGAACTTAGCATGAGAATGGAAGAGAGGATAGACATGGAAAGCAGGAAGTGGGAGGTGCAAGTCAAAGCAGTAGAGGCCAGGATACAGAGTTTAGAAGAGGAACCGAAAAATCTGAAACAGCCTGAAGAACTAAACATTTTGGGATTGACAACAGAGACTGCTACCTCAGCCACAAATACGGGGACTGTAGGGAAAGAAGGAGCAAAACTGCATGTAGAAGCTCAATCAGTGGAGACTGTAGTAAATGAAAGAGCTAATCTATATGTGGAGGCCCTAACAGACCACAGCAGAGCCCAGGGAAAGCCGAGAAGGGAAAATGACAGGCCACTGAGCCCAAGTACATTAGCTAGTGAAACTGAAGAAAGGAAAGCTGCAATGGAGGAAATCAAATTGAATGAGGGGATACACAGGGATATGCAGTGGGAGAATGAAAGGGTGAGGTCAGTCTTTGTGTATGGGCTACAGGAAGTTGAAGGGGAAACATATGAAGCAAGAAAACAAGGGGAAAAAAAAGCAATTGAAAGCATCATGAAAGCAATAGGAGAAGACGACATGACCCAGCTGGAAAATTTTCGGAGAATAGGGGGGTTTGTAAAAAAAAGAACCCGGCCAGTGAAAGTGACCTTCAAGGCAGATTCGACTCGGAACAGGATCCTGCAGGAGAAAGCATGATTAAGGGACATGCCGGCATACAGGAAGGTGTATCTTGACCGTGACAGAACACAAGCATAAAGGCAGAAACAGAGAGAGAGGGTACAAAGGCGAAAGGAGGAAAGAGAGGGGATGGAGAAGACAGACAGGAGATCCCAGACACAGCAAGATCAAATACAGCCTCCCTCACAACTTCCTATAGAAGCCTCCCAACCAGGTCAACCCCAGTGCAACCAAACACTCTAAACCAAAACACCCATGCCACATCCAATGCCCCCACCCACTGCATTACAAACTCCACCCCCGCAGCAACCACCCATAGTTCCTTATCAGGTCTCCCACTTCCCCAACCCCAATACACCTCCCAGACCACAATCTTAGAAAAGAAGTTGAAGGTATGGTATACAAATGCAGATGGAATAACAAATAAGTATGAGGAGTGGCACAAAAGAATCAAGGAGACATCCCCAGACATAATAGCACTCACAAAAACAAAACTCACCAGAATAATAACAGATTCAATCTTTCCATCCGGATATCAAATCCTCAGGAAAGACAGAGGGAGGAGGAGTTGCACTGCTCATTAAAAACCAGCGGGGTTTTGAGAAAATGGAAGGAATGGATGGCACAGGCAAAAGGGACTACTTACTAGGAACAATCCAGTCTGAGGGACATAAGGTGATAATTGCAGTAATGTACAACCCACCACAGAACTGCAGGAGGCCAAGAGAAGAATACGATGAGAGCAACAGAGCAATGGTTGACACACTAGCCGAGGTGGCCAGGAGAGCACACATGGGGGGAGCAAAGTTACTAGTTATGGGTGATTTCAATCACAAGGAGATTGACTGGGAAAACATGGAGCCCCATGGGGCTCCCGAAACATGAAGAGCCAAGATGATGGATGTGGTACTGGAAGACCTCATGCATCAACATGTTAGAGACACTACCAGAGAGAGAGGAGAGGATGAACCAGCAAGACTGGACCTTGTATTCACGTTGAGCAGTTCGGACATCGAGGATATCATGTATGACAGGCCCCTGGGAGCTAGTGATCATGTGGTTCTGTGCTTCGACTACATAGTTGAGCTCCAAGTGGAGAGAGCAGCAGGAATAGGCTGGGAAAAACCAAACTACAAAAGGGGAACTACTCAGGCTTGAGGAACTTCTTTCAAGACATTCAGTGGGAGAGGGAACTGACAGGAAAACCAGTACAAGAAATGATGGACTATGTGGCAACAAAATGCAAGGAGGCAGAGGAGAGGTTTGTTCCCAAGGGAAACAGAAATAATGGGAAGAACAGAACGAGTCCTTGGTTCACCCAAAGGTGTAGGGAGGCAAAAACTAGGTGTACTAGAGAATGGAAAAGGTACAGAAGACAGAGAACTCAGGAAAATAGAGAGATTAGCCGAAGAGCCAGAAACGAATATGCACAGATAAGAAGGTAGGCTCAGCGGCAATACGAAAATGACATAGCATCGAAAGTCAAGACTGACCCGAAGCTGTTGTACAGCCACATCAGGAGGAAAACATCAGTCAAGGACCAGGTAATCAGACTGAGGAAGGGTGATGGGGAATTCACAAGAAACGACCAAGAGGTATGTCAGGAGCTCAACACAAGATTTAAAGAAGTTTTTACAGTAGAAACCAGTAGGACTCCAGGAAATCAGAGCAGGGGGGTGCACCAGCAAGTGCTGGATGAGGTACATATAACTAAGGAGGAGGTGAAGCTGTTATGCAGACTTGACACCTCAAAGGTGGTGGGACCAGACATCTCTCCGTGGGTCCTTAAAGAGGGAGCAGAGATATTGTGTGTACCATTAACAAAGATCTTCAACACATCATTTGAAACTGGGCAACTCCTTGAGGTATGGAAGATGGCAAATGTAGTCCCAGTTTTTAAAAAGGGAGACAGACATGAGGCACTAAACTACAGACCTGTATCACTAACGTGTATAGTATGCAAGGTCATGGAGATCATCAGGAGGAGAGTGGTGGAACACCTGGAAAGAAACAAGTGTATAATTGACAACCAGCATGGTTTCAGGGAGGGAAAATCCTGTGTCACAAACCTACTAGAGTTTTATGACAAGGTGACAGAAGTAAGACAAGAGAGAGAGGGGTGGATCGACTGCATTTTTTTTAGACTGCAAGAAGGCCTTCGACACAGTTCCTCACAAGAGGTTACTGCAAAAGCTAGAGGATCAGGCACACATAACAGGAAAGGCACTGCAATGGATCAGCGAATACCTGACAGGGAGGCAACAACGAGTCATGGTACGTGACGAGGTGTCAGAGTGGGTGCCTGTGACAAGCGGGGTTCCACAGGGGTCAGTCCTAGGACCTGTGCTGTTCTTGGTATATGTGAATGACATAACGGAAGGGATAGACTCAGAAGTGTCCTTGTTTGCGGACGATGTGAAGTTAATGAGAAGAATCAAATCGGATGAGGATCAGGCAGGACTACAAAGAGACCTGGACAGGCTACAAGCCTGGTCCAGCAACTGGCTCCTTGAGTTTAACCCTGCCAAATGCAAAGTCATGAAGATTGGGGAAGGGCAAAGAAGACCGCAGACAGAATATAGTTTAGATAAACCTCACTCAAGGAAAAAGATCTGGGGGTGAGTATAACACCGAGCATATCTCCCGAGGCGCACATCAATCAGATAACTGCTGCAGCATACGGGCGCCTGGCAAACCTACGGATAGCGTTCTGATACCTCAGTAAGGATTCGTTCAAGACTCTGTATACCATTTACGTCAGGCCCATACTGGAGTATGCAGCACCAGTTTGGAATCCACACCTAGTCAAGCACGTCAAGAAATTAGAGAAAGTGCAAAGGTTTGCAACAAGACTAGTCCCAGAGCTACGGGGATTGTCCTACGAAGAAAGGTTGAGGGGAACCGGCCTGACGACACTGGAGGCCAGGAGGGTCAGGGGAGACATGATAACGACATATAAAATACTGCACGGAATAGACGAGGTGGACAAAGACGGGATGTTCCAGAGATGGGACACAGACACAAGAGGTCACAATTGGAAGTTGAAGATTCAGATGAATCAAAGGGATGTTAGGAAGTATTTCTTCAGTCATAGAGTAGTCAAGCCGTGGAATAGCCTAGAAAGTGAAGTAGTGGAGGCGGGAACCATACATAGTTTTAAGGCGAGGTATGATAGAGCTCATGGAGCAGGGAGAGAGAGGACCTAGTAGCAATCAGTGAAGAGGCGGGGCCAGGAGCTGAGCCTCGACCCCTGCAACCACAATTAGGTGAGTACAAGTCTACTGGGAAAAAATAATTTGATTTCCCTGTAACATCTAAAATAGAGGATAACGAGAGGGACTGACAGTGTGAGGAATACCAGGAGGGATACCACCCTGTGAGGGGATATGGTACATGTTAAATATCCAGCAATTGGTGGAGGTATACCTCACAGATATCCTTCAGAGGGAGATATTCCCCTTCGAGGAATCCACTATAGATATCCTTCAACGGGAGGTATCCCTTATGGATATCCTTCAAAGTATCCTTTATGGATATCCTTCAAAGGTAAGTATCCCTTACGGATATCCTTCGAAGATAGGTATCCCTTACAGATATCCTTCAAAAGTAGGTATCCCCCGAGGTATATCTCGTGGTATCCCTGACAACAGAGGGACAAACTGCGAGAGATTCCCTTGTGTTCTCCACGTCTTCCTTTTGGTTTTCTCCCTTCGAGTCTCCTCCTCTTCGTTCCCCCCCCCCCCCAACACCTCAGGTCACAGCTTGTTGGTGTGTGTGGTCACAGGTCACACCTTGGTGGTGTGTGTGGTCACAGGTCACAGCTTGGTGGTGTGTGTGGTCACAGGTCACACCTTGGTGGTGTGTGTGGTCACAGGTCACAGCTTGGTGGTGTGTGTGGTCACAGGTCACAGCTTGGTGGTGTGTGTGGTCACAGGTCACACCTTGGTGGTGTGTGTGGTCACAGGTCACACCTTGGTGGTGTGTGTGGTCACAGGTCACACCTTGGTGGTGTGTGTGGTCACAGGTCACACCTTGGTGGTGTGTGTGGTCACAGGTCACAGCTTGGTGGTGTGTGTGGTCACAGGTCACAGCTTGGTGGTTGTGTGTGGTCACAGGTCACAGCTTGGTGGTGTGTGTGGTCACAGGTCACAGCTTGGTGGTGTGTGTGGTCACAGGTCACAGCTTGGTGGTGTGTGTGGTCACAGGTCACAGCTTGGTGGTGTGTGTGGTCACAGGTCACAGCTTGGTGGTGTGTGTGGTCAAAGGTCACAGCTTGGTGGTGTGTGTGGTCACAGGTCACACCTTGGTGGTGTGTGTGGTCACAGGTCACACCTTGGTGGTGTGTGTGGTCACAGGTCACACCTTGGTGGTGTGTGTGGTCACAGGTCACACCTTGGTGGTGTGTGTGGTCACAGGTCACACCTTGGTGGTGTGTGTGGTCACAGGTCACAGCTTGGTGTGTGTGGTCACAGGTCACAGCTTGGTGGTGTGTGTGGTCACAGGTCACAGCTTGGTGGTGTGTGTGGTCACAGGTCACAGCTTGGTGGTGTGTGTGGTCACAGGTCACAGCTTGGTGGTGTGTGTGGTCACAGGTCACAGCTTGGTGGTGTGTGTGGTTGTCAGCATAGTTGCTGATCCCTGTGTTGTATAGCACATCAGTATCATCCATGTGCTTTAGATAGGAGATCCCTAGGTCTGTGACTGTTTGTGTGACGTCACGGGATGCAGCTTGAGTGTGAGGCGAGCTACCTCGGCTTCAGTCGGTGTTTGACATGGGCAGTGACATGGGCAGTGACAAGGCAGAAGCTGGGCTCCATCTCCCTTTACCAGAGTCTGACAATATATGTCGTTACCATCCAACAAGTGTGTCTACCTTCAACCCTCGATATCTCCATTTAAGAACCCCTACGATATGGTCACAGGTCACAGCTTGGTGGTGTGTGTGGTCACAGGTCACAGCTTGGTGGTGTGTGTGGTCACAGGTCACAGCTATGTCACCCCAGGTCACTACAAACTAACTGCTCATCTCCTCTTCATGACATACCTTCATCTGTACACTCCCAGGGAGACAGGGAGGGAGGGAGGGAGGGAGGGAGGGAGGGAGGGAGGGAGGGAGGGAAGGAGGGAGACAGGGATGTTGATACAATGTTCTCTCATTGTACCCACGGCGCCCCTTCCTTTCACTGGCTATTTTTCACGTCAATAACTCTCTAATACGCTGTTACGAATGCTGCAGATTATATGTTGTGCCGAATAGGTAAAACTTGCGGTTTAGGCTTAAATAGCAACTCATTTCTTGCCGAATAAGACAAGTGAAAATTTGTGTATGCAATAATACCGCAAAAATCATTCTGAACCTAACGAAAAAATATATTTCATTATGTTTGTTTATTATTAAATTATTGTAAACTTATCTAAAATATATTTAGTTGGATTAGGCTAAATTGCGCTAGTTATGACAAGGTCAGGTAAGTTTTCTAACGTTCTTTTGGTACAAATAACCTCTTGCTAACTGACCAGTTTTACCTATTCGGCACGACATTATATGGGGATTGTATATATATATATATATATTTCGTATATATATATATATATATATATTATATATATATATATATATATATATATATATATATATATATTATACGTATATATATATATATATATATATATATATATATATATATATATATATATATATATATATATATATATATATATATATATATATATATATATGACTTGAGTCCTGGAGATGGGAAGTACAGTGCCTGCACTCTGAAGGAGGGGTGTTAATGTTGCAGTTTAAAAACTGTAGTGTAAAGCACCCGTCTGGCAAGACAGTGATGGAGTGAATGATGGTGAAAGTTTTTCTTTTTCGGGCCACCCTGCCTTGGTGGGAATCGGCCAGTGTGATAAAAAAAAAAAAAAAAAAAAAATTATATATATATATATATATATATATATATATATATATATATATATATATATATATATATATATATATATATATATATATATATATATATACATATATATATATATATACAAAATGCCCAGCTGTGATATCTCTCCTGCCATGAACGAGGTGTGAGCAGTGAACAGTGTTCTGGAGGTGAGAGAACAAGTGCAGTGAACAGTACCATCACTGCCGTTATAACTCTTCTTCTGAATGTTCTCCTTTATCCACCTCTCATTTTTTCCTGGCCTTTGTTGCCTTTGCTCTATCCTGTTCAGTGAATAACATATCTATTATTATTATTATTATTGAATCTCAAGTTTTTCTGATGTTTTGTGAGATGGTTTGTGTTGTGTGTTCTTTCTGAAGTCTCGGTTCTTCCTGGTGGACAGAACACCAGTGTTGCAAGACAGCAGTGTGTCTCAGTGTTGTCTTAAGTGTTGACAATAAAACAACCAAAGGAAAATATTGACTTTAGACTAAAAAAAACAGAAAAGTTTGTCTTTCAACTATAACAACACAACTAAAGACAATCTTACCACTTAACAACACAACTAAAGACAATCTTACCACTTAACAACACAACTAAAGACAATCTTACCACTTAACAACACAACTAAAGACAATCTTTCGACAACAAAAGACTATCAACAAAACATAACAGTCTATCTTACTCCCTGACAGCATCCACAACCTATCATCTCCTCTTCTCTCTCTCTCTCTCTCTCTCTCTGGTGCAAACAATGTGTAACCCCTGACAAACAATCAATTACCAGGTCAAACAACCACTTATCCCTCCCTCCCTCCCCCACCCTTAATTAACCCCCTACCCATGCATCCAACCCATTAGTAAACCCACACATCTCTCCCTCACTTCCTCTCACCCCTCCCCCCTTCTTTATCCGCCCACATCTTGAAAGACGTGCGTCTTGGAGGAGTGACCTCGCCCTCTTACCATCTTTATCACCTCACTCACCCTTTTCCTGTTGATTCTGTTGATGTTAAAACTTTTGCCTGACGTCCGCACTCTGGACACATGTAATCCACTATTTATGCTACCGTGACAAACGTGACGTGACAAGCTTAACACCAGCTGACGTGACGTGACGTGACCTGGAGTTTACCTGGAGTTTACCTGGAGAGAGTTTCGGGGCTCAACGCCCCCGCGGCCCGGTCTGTGACCAGGCCTCCTGGTGGATCAGCGCCTGATCAACCAGGCTGTTGCTGCTGGCTGCACGCAAACCAACGTACGAGCCACAGCCCGGCTGATCAGGAACTGACTTTAGGTGCTTGTCCAGTGCCAGCTTGAAGACTGCCAGGGGTCTGTTGGTAATCCCCCTTATGTGTGCTGGGAGGCAGTTGAACAGTCTCGGTCCCCTGACACTTATTGTATGGTCTCTTAACGTGCTAGTGACACCCCTGCTTTTCATTGGGGGGATGGTGCATCGTCTGCCAAGTCTTTTGCTTTCGTAGTGAGTGATTTTCGTGTGCAAGTTCGGTACTAGTCCCTCTAGGATTTTCCAGGTGTATATAATCATGTATCTCTCCCTCCTGCGTTCCAGGGAATACAGGTTTAGAAACCTCAAGCGCTCCCAGTAATTGAGGTGTTTTATCTCCGTTATGCGCGCCGTGAAAGTTCTCTGTACATTTTCTAGGTCGGCAATTTCACCTGCCTTGAAAGGTGCTGTTAGAGTGCAGCAATATTCCAGCCTAGATAGAACAAGTGACCTGAAGAGTGTCATCATGGGCTTGGCCTCCCTAGTTTTGAAGGTTCTCATTATCCATCCTGTCATTTTTCTAGCAGATGCGATTGATACAATGTTATGGTCCTTGAAGGTGAGATCCTCCGACATAATCACTCCCAGGTCTTTGACGTTGGTGTTTCGCTCTATTTTGTGGCCAGAATTTGTTTTGTACTCTGATGAAGATTTAATTTCCTCATGTTTACCATATCTGAGTAATTGAAATTTCTCATCGTTGAACTTCATATTGTTTTCTGCAGCCCACTGAAAGATTTGGTTGATGTCCGCCTGGAGCCTTGCAGTGTCTGCAATGGAAGACACTGTCATGCAGATTCGGGTGTCATCTGCAAAGGAAGACACGGTGCTGTGGCTGACATCCTTGTCTATGTCGGATATGAGGATGAGGAACAAGATGGGAGCTAGTACTGTGCCTTGTGGAACAGAGCTTTTCACCGTAGCTGCCTCGGACTTTACTCTGTTGACGACTACTCTCTGTGTTCTGTTAGTGAGGAAATTATAGATCCATCGACCAACTTTTCCTGTTATTCCTTTAGCGCGCATTTTGTGCGCTATTACGCCATGGTCACACTTGTCGAAGGCTTTTGCAAAGTCTGTATATATTACATCTGCATTCTTTTTGTCTTCTAGTGCATTTAGGACCTTGTCGTAGTGATCCAGTAGTTGAGACAGACAGGAGCGACCTGTTCTAAACCCATGTTGCCCTGGGTTGTGTAACTGATGGGTTTCTAGATGGGTGGTGATCTTGCTTCTTAGGACCCTTTCAAAGATTTTTATGATATGGGATGTTAGTGCTATTGGTCTGTAGTTCTTTGCTGTTGCTTTACTGCCCCCTTTGTGGAGTGGGGCTATGTCTGTTGTTTTTAGTAACTGAGGGACGACCCCCGTGTCGTGACAAGCTTAACACCAGCTGACGTGACGTGACGTGACAAGCTTAGCATCAGCTGAATATCGTATCTTAGGTACTAGACAGCAAAGGTGTCTGATGGTAACTTCATTGTTTTGACAGTTTAATACTGCATTTTGTTCCCTCTTCTATATTCTCCCTGTTCGTCTGTGTTTCCTAGTGGGACTGTCGATGTTCAACACATCTGTCAGCACAGCTAGAGGCATAGTGTAGGCTTCTTTAAGAAACGACAAGTCTGATTGGTCAGGGACCATCACTAACAAGTCTGACTGGAATGTAGCAGCATCTCCAGCAGTGGTCGTGACAGCATCTCCAGCAGTGGTCGTGACAGCATCTCCAGCAGTGGTCGTGACAGCATCTCCAGCAGTGGTCGTGACAGCATCTCCAGCAGTGGTCGTGACAGCATCTCCAGCAGTGGTCGTGACAGCATCTCCAGCAGTGGTCGTGACAGCATCTCCAGCAGTGGTCGTGACAGCATCTCCAGCAGTGGTCGTGACAGCATCTCCAGCAGTGGTCGTGACAGCATCTCCAGCAGTGGTCGTGACAGCATCTCCAGCAGTGGTCGTGACAGCATCTCCAGCAGTGGTCGTGACAGCATCTCCAGCAGTTGTCATGACAGCATCTCCAGCAGTGGTCGTGACAGCATCTCCAGCAGTGGTCGTGACAGCATCTCCAGCAGTGGTCGTGACAGCATCTCCAGCAGTGGTCGTGACAGCATCTCCAGCAGTGGTCATGACAGCATCTCCAGCAGTTGTCATGACAGCATCTCCAGCAGTGGTCGTGACAGCATCTCCAGCAGTGGTCGTGACAGCATCTCCAGCAGTGGTCGTGACAGCATCTCCAGCAGTGGTCGTGACAGCATCTCCAGCAGTGGTCGTGACAGCATCTCCAGCAGTGGTCATGACAGCATCTCCAGCAGTTGTCATGACAGCATCTCCAGCAGTGGTCGTGACAGCATCTCCAGCAGTGGTCGTGACAGCATCTCCAGCAGTGGTCGTGACAGCATCTCCAGCAGTGGTCGTGACAGCATCTCCAGCAGTGGTCGTGACAGCATCTCCAGCAGTGGTCATGACAGCATCTCCAGCAGTGGTCGTGACAGCATCTCCAGCAGTGGTCATGACAGCATCTCCAGCAGTGGTCGTGACAGCATCTCCAGCAGTGGTCGTGACAGCATCTCCAGCAGTGGTCATGACAGCATCTCCAGCAGTGGTCGTGACAGCATCTCCAGCAGTGGTCGTGACAGCATCTCCAGCAGTGGTCGTGACAGCATCTCCAGCAGTGGTCGTGACAGCATCTCCAGCAGTGGTCGTGACAGCATCTCCAGCAGTGGTCGTGACAGCAACTCCAGCAGTGGTCGTGACAGCAACTCCAGCAGTCATGGCTGAGGATTCAGTAATCGTGTCCACACATCCCCAGTCCACCACTGGCACTCTTAATACCATAAACACTGTACAATACTGCTGAATGTTGTCTTGACACAGAAGGATGCTGGCGCCAGCTGTCTCAATGTTGTCTTCAGACAGAGGCATGCTGGCACTAGCTGGCTCACTGTTGTCTTGACACAGAAGGATGCTGGCGCCAGCTGGCCCAATGTTGTCTTCAGACAGATGCATGCTGGCGCCAGCTGGCCCAGTATTGCCTTCAGAGGAATACTGCCAGCTGGCCCATGAATTTATTCTTGCAAAAAGGGAGTAGCTACATCCTGGAGGAATACACAGAGGAAAATGACGAAATAGATAAATATGAAAAACTAATAGAGGAGAGAAGAGGAGGATGTCATATATGTAAGAAAAATATCCACGTATAAAGGAGGGCAGCCAAGGAAGGACAAACGAAGGGCAGCCAAGGAAGGAGAAGAGGAGGGCAGCCAAGGAAGGAGAATAGGAGGGCAGCCAAGGAAGGAGAATAGGAGGGCAGCCAAGGAAGAAGGGAAGTAAAATATGGAACAAGACTGGTTACCAGACACTGGTGGTAAGAGAGAAAGAGGGAGTTGGAACACACTGCGCCACACATCCTCCACAATGTATATATTTCTTCTACTTTGCAAGCCTCATAACCCCAATTTATAGCCTTAACTGTCCCGATGATGGCGCTCCGGGTCCACGAGAGAAACTGGGTCGCACACCAGGACCTGGAAATGGTCTGGAACCAGGTCGTGTGGTGGTGACCTCAGCAGGCGACCCTAGGCAAAATACAGGTAAGTGAATCTGCTATTATTGTTGCTGAGGTTAATTAATGGTTGTGGTGGAACAAGGTTCTCTTGTTAGTAACAGTCACAAGCATGTCATCACTTAAATCAAGATGGTTTCTTGATTTTGTTTTCAAGAACATCAGTGCTGAAGGTATTGTCTTACACAAGAGATGGTGGCAGATGGCAGGAAAGCCTTCGAAGCTTTGACTGATAACCGTGGCAACATTTTGTTGTGATTTCTACAAGTTAACTGTTAACTACCCTAAAATAGGCCAGTAGGCCTACTGCAGTGATGCCTTATCTTCTTGAAAGAGCTCAGTGCCAGCTTGTGGCAGCTGCAGTGAAGAGTGAGCAGTGAGCCAGCTGTCTCTGCAAGATTCTTTCCGCTGTCAGTGTCTTGAAAACCAGCTGGGGACCTGCACCAGCTCTGTATGCAAATGTAATAGTCTTTAGTGGGTTTACTGGAGAAAGCCATGGTAAGTAAACTCCGCAGCAGCACCACCAGCACCACTAACAACACCAGCACCTCTTAACAGCAGCAGCACCTCTAACAACAACATCAGCATCACAAGCACTTCTAACAGTAGCAGGAATCTGGTAGACAAACCTATCTGACATCATCCTGACGCCAAATGACTTCGACATGCCCTGAACTCGAAATGGCATGCCCATGCACTGCCCCAGGCCCAGACTCGTGGCACCTCTAACAACAACACCAGCGGCACCAGCACCTCTAACAGCAGCACTAGCATCACAAGCACCTCTAACAGCAGCACCAGCACCACTACCAACAAGAACAGCACAAGAACAAGAAGAAAATGAGGCAAGTTCTTGAGGAAGGAAGAAATGTAGGGAAGGAGGAAGGGAGGGAGGGAGAGAGGGAGGGTAGGAGGTAATAAGGGAGGGAAGGAGGAAGGGAGAGAAGAGAGTATTTGCTCAGTAATTACACTGGGTGGAGCGACCCACATAGTGTCACCTCAGGTTCCTCACATATGTACACACAGTGTTTGCTGCTTCTCTCTCTCTCACCCAAACTGAGCACCCAGGGGCCCGCAGGACTCATGGGGCACGGGGCCAAGGTGAGGACCAGGATCTGTGGGTACAGGGCCAGGATTTAGGGGTACAATGCCAGAATTTATAGGCACAGGGTCGGGATCTGTGGGTACACTGCCAGAATTTGTAGGCACAGGGTCGGAATCTGTGGGTACAGGGGGAGGATCTGTGGGTACAGGGCCAGGATCTGTGGGTACAGGGCCAGGATCTGTCGATACAGGGCCAGGATTTTGGGGTACAGTGCCAGAATTAGTAGGCACAGGGTCGGGATCTGTGGGTACAGGGCCAGGAGTGGTGGGTACAGGGCCAGGAGCTGTGGGTACAGGGCCATGATCTGTGGGTACAGGGCCAGGAGCTGTGGGTACAGGGCCAGGAGCTGTGGGTACAGGGCCAGGATCTGTGGGAGAGACGAGTATGGACATGGAAGAGTCGATTGTGGGCGTGGGAAAGATGGGTGTAGACGTGAGAGACGAGTGTAGGCGTGGGAGAGATGGGTGTGGGCGTGGGAGACGAGTGTGGGCGTGGGCCAGGAGGTCTGCTGTTTATTTACCATCGATCAGCTGATGGGACGCGGCCCCCTGGCGGCGGGTGGGCAAACCAAGCAACGCCAGTGTCACACCCCCAATTATTAACTAAATCTGTATGATAATTAACCACACACATACATACAGAGGAGCTGTGACTCGACCCCTGCAACTACAAACAGGTGAGCGCGCGCGCACACACGCACACAAACACCAAATAAACTTAAAGAAATAACAGACGTCTAGGAAGCAGGTAACATAGCACTCACAGAAACCAGGTATCGAGATTAACACAGTCAGGAAAGGGACAACTCTCCGAAGACGCGTCAAAGGTAAAGGTGCAACAGTAAATGGAAAGGCAACAGAAAGGTAACAGCAACAGAAAGGTAACAGCAACAGAAAGGTAACAATGAAAAATATAGCTATAAGAGGAAGCAAGAGATGTGGGAGATTCTTATATGGGACAGGAGAGGGGGTGAAGGATGCCTGTCTGGGGAGGTAGTGAAGGATGGCAGGAAGGATGTCTGTCTGGGGAGGTAGTGAAGGATGGCAGGAAGGATGTCTGTCTGGGGAGGTAGTGACAGAATGAGAGTCCTATGAAGGAGGCACTGCAACACAGCAGGAGGCATTGCAACACGGGAGGAGGTACTGCAACACAGGAGGAGGCATTGCAATACAGGAGGAGACACTGCAACACAGCAGGAGGCATTGCAACACGGGAAGCGTGACCCGGTCATGTGTTCAGTTATCGTTGTATGCTGACATATACACAACATCCTCAACACAACACAACACACACTACACCACAACACACTGAACATAACACAGAACCACAACACCAGAGTGCAGCAGGTGAGAGTAATGAACAACACACTCGACACCACAACACACTCACGATTGCTTAACTCAATACTAAGTGACACTAGTAAATTGTGGTCCAGACCAAATGTGGTCTGGACCACATTTGGTCTGACTGCAGACTGAAAGTGGTCTGGAGTCAGAAAGTACATACTGCACTTGTATCAAGACCGAACACACTGACTCCAGGCTAAGGGAATGATTACCTCACACTCCTCATCTTCCACCTTTCTCTGTATTGGACTGAAGAAGGCACTGGCTGGAGAAACGTTTCCAGAATAAAGATCCTCAAATGTGGCCCAAGTGTCTCATGTATCAAGTGTATTATTGTATCTTTAACCAAATGTATTATTGTATAAGTATCAATACACTGTATTTGACCGACCTGATGTATTCCCTTCCTCTGTCTTTATTTTAAGTATATAAAGTACAGATGATGGGTTATCTTTCACGCCTGTGATGTCACAACGAACGTTAGTGAAACAACTCTCCTGGATTGTCTGATAAGATTTGTTCGGCTTTTTAACCCAGAGGGTTAGCCACACAGATGACTTCTTACATCTTGCCACAGCAGCCTCAACACTCTACTTGTCTCCCATCGTCTCTGGTTCACTGCATCTTTAAATAGCTTAATCTACAAGCAACTTTACTCCCAAATATGTAAACACTTCTACTCCCTCCCTCCATGTAAACGTAGTTACTTCCTCCATACTCCCTCCCTCCATGTAAACGTAGTTACTTCCTCCATACTCCCTCCCTCCATGTAAACGTAGTTACTTCCTCCATACTCCCTCCCTCCATGTAAACGTAGTTACTTCCTCCATACTCCCTCCCTCCATGTAAACGTAGTTACTTCCTCCATACTCCCTCCCTCCAGTGTGAACGTAGTTACTTCCTCCATACTCCCTCCCTCCAGTGTGAACTCCAAGGAATCATTATTCATATTCTTGTTCCTCTCATCACCTTACTCTTTCCTATGTTCACTTTTAATTTCCTACTTCCTTCATAAATTCCTCCTTTCAAACCTTGTGTTCAGAATCTCCCACAAGCACAGTGTCATCAGCAAAAACCAACTTTAACAATTGTTACTTTCTGTTAGATTGTTTATCTTTTAATCCCCAACACCCCAACATTCACTTCTCTTACTCTACTTTACCTTGGATAAGTTCCCAGAGTCCTTCTACTCCCACGGGCCAAGCTCGTCTGGTGTTTACCTGATCAACCAAGCTGTTGCTGCTGGTGGCCCACTATACCATCTATAAATATATTGAACAACCATGGTGACATCACACATCCTTGTCTAAGGCCTACTTTTACTGGGAAATAATCTCCCTTTCTCCTACATACTCTAACCTGAGGCTCACTATCCTCGTAAAAACTCTTCACTGCTGTCAGTAACCTACCTCCTATTCCATAACACCTGCAACATCTGCCACATTGCTCCACTATCCACCCTATCATATGCCTTTTCTAAATCCATAAATGCTACGAAAACTTCCTTACATTTATCTAAATACTGTTAACTTATGTGTGTCAATGTCGACACTTGCTCTACACACTCCCTACCCTTCCTGGAGCCTCCTTGTTCATCTGCAGTCCTGCTCTCTCTCTCTCTCTCTCTCTCTCTCTCTCTCTCTCTCTCTCTCTCTCTCTCAATAGTAATTCTACCATACATTTTACCTAGTATACTCACATACCTATGACCAGTATCAAGTGTTGCTACTCTGAGAGCCAGGTCTGAGACCAGACTTGAACATTACACAACACAACCACCACCACAACCACCACAACAATACCACAACCACCACAACAAACCACCACAACTACCACAACAACCACAACTACAACAACCACCACAACTACCACAACCACCACAAAAACTACCACAACAACCCCACCACAACAACCACAAACCACCACCAAACCACAACAACCACCACAAATACCACAATCACCACTATCACCACAACAAACCACCACAACTACCACAACAACAATAACAACTACCACAACCACCACAACAACCACCACAACTACCACAACCATCACAACAAACTACCACAACAACCACAACTACCACAATCCCACAACTACCACAACCACCACAAACTACCACAAAAACCACCAAAACAACACCACAACCACAACAACTACCACAACCACCACAACAACTACCACAACAACCACAACCACAACTACCACAACAACAACTACCACAACAACCACCACAACTATCACAACTACCACAACAACCACAACTACCACAACAACAACTACCACAACAACCACCACAACTACCACAAACAACCACAACTACCACAACAACCACAACTACCACAACAACCACCACAACTACGACAACCACAACTACCACAACAACTACCACAACTACCACAACCAGCACAACTACCACAACCACAACTACCACACACAACTACCACAACAACCACCACAACAACTACCACAACAACCACCACAACAACTACCACAACTACCACAACAACTACCACAACCACAACTACCACAACAACCACAACAACCACACAACTACCAAAACAACTACCACAACCAGCACAACTACCACAACCACAACAACTAAAACAACAACCACCACAAAACTACCACAACTACCACAACAACTACCCACAACCACAACAACTATCACAACAACCACAACAACTACCACAACAACCACCACAACTACCACAACCACCACAACTACCACAACAACACCACAACTACCACAACAACCACCACAACAACCACCACAACTACCACAACCACCACAACTACCACAACAACCACCACAACTACCACAACAACCACAACAACTACCACAACAACCACAACTGCCACAACCACAACAACTACCACAACAACCACAACTGCCACAACCATCACAACAACTACCACAACTACCACAACCAGCACAACTACCACAACTACCACAACAACTCCCAAACAATAACTACCACAAGAACCACCACAACCATAACAAAAACTACCACAACCACAACAACTACCACAACCACCACAACCACAACTACCACAACAACCACAACTACCACAACAACCACCAGAACCACCACCACAACCACCACCACAACCACCACAACAACTACCACAACAACCACCACAACAACCACCACAACAACCACCACAACCACCAGAACCACCACCACAACCACCACCACAACCACCACAACAACTACCACAACAACCACCACAACAACCACCACAACAACCACCACAACAACCACCACAACAACTAAGTAAATGCCTTGAAAAAGGTTTTGCATAGCTAAGTTCCCAGTGGATGGAAGGGCGGAGAGACTGGTTCACACATTTAATGTGATTTATTCTCTCTCTCTCTCTCTCTCTCCCTCACTCTCCCTCACTCTCTCTCCCTCCCTCTCTCTCTCCCTCTCCCTCTCTCTCTCCCTAGATGCCACTACAACTAGACAAGGCAACACATCATCAATACTAAATCTAACATTCACTAGAACACTTCTAAAATATATAACAGGAAGACCCAGACTGGTACAACACTGGTAGAGCCAGACTGGTACAACACTGGTAGACCCAGACTGGTACAACACTGGTAGACCCAGACTGGTACAACACTGGTAGACCCAGACTGGTACAACATTGGTAGAGCCAGACTGGTACAACACTGGTAGACCCAGACTGGTACAACACTGGTAGACCCAGACTAGTACAACACTGGTAGACCCAGACTAGTACAACACTGGTAGAGCCAGACTGGTACAACACTGGTAGACCCAGACTGGTACAACACTGGTAGACCCAGACTGGTACAACACTGGTAGACCCAGACTGGTACAACACTGGAAGACCCAGACTGGTACAACACTGGTAGACCCAGAATGGTACAACACTGGTAGACCCAGACTGGTACAACACTGGTAGACCCAGACTGGTACAACACTGGTAAAGCCAGGCTAGTACAACACTGGTAGACCACGTCAGTTAGCAGATGGTGGTGAGGCGGTTCCAGGAGATGCGGTTCAACCCAAGCAAGCTTAACTAGGCCTATACAGTCGGTAGAGAATTAATAAAAGGGGAGTGAGATTAATATTTCCCTCCCCTTACACCCCCTCCCTCCTAACACCCCCTCCCTCCTAACACCCCCTCCCTCCTTACTCCCCCTCCCTCCTTACTCCCCCTCCCCTTAGGGGGAGAGGACTGGGAGAGGGGAGACACAACGCCATGTCATGTACCCAGTTTAGAGTACTTTCCTGTGTGGTGGAGGGGGAGGGGGAAGAGGGGAGGGGGAAGTGACCTTGAGGAGGAAGGGGACGACCACTACCCACCTGTTACACCTCCTACCCCCCACCCCTCCCCCACACACCCCCAACCAACACACAAAGCATACAGTGTGCACCCCCCCCCTCTTACTCAAACTATATATATCTATGAGAGAGAAACAGATAGATTAAGTCATGTTTCACTCTGTGTAGAGCTTCAAGTCATGTTTCACTGTGTAGAGCTTTATCAAGTCATGTTTCACTGTGTAGAGCTTCATCAAGTCATGTTTCACTGTGTATTCAAGTCATGTTTCACTGTAGGCTTATCAGTCATGTTTCACTGTGTAGAGCTTTATCAAGTATGTTTCACTGGTAGAGCTTTATCAGAGTTTCACTGTGAGAGCTTTATCAAGTAGTTTCACTGTGTAGAGCTTTATCAAGTCATGTTTCACTCTGTGTAGAGCTTTATCAAGTAGTTTCACTGTGTAGAGCTTTATCAAGTCATGTTTCACTGTGTAGAGCTTTATCAAGTAGTTTCACTGTGTAGAGCTTTATCAAGTAGTTTCACTGTGTAGAGCTTTATCAAGTCATGTTTCACTGTGTAGAGCTTTATCAAGTAGTTTCACTGTGTAGAGCTTTATCAAGTAGTTTCACTGTGTAGAGCTTTATCAAGTCATGTTTCACTGTGTAGAGCTTCATCAAGTCATGTTTCACTGTGTAGAGCTTTATCAAGTCATGTTTCACTGTGTAGAGCTTTATCAAGTCATGTTTCACTGTGTAGAGCTTTATCAAGTAGTTTCACTGTGTAGAGCTTTATCAAGTCATGTTTCACTCTGTGTAGAGCTTCATCAAGTCATGTTTCACTCTGTGTAGAGCTTTATCAAGTCATGTTTCACTGTGTAGAGCTTTATCAAGTCATGTTTCACTGTGTAGAGCTTTATCAAGTCATGTTTCACTGTGTAGAGCTTTATCAAGTCATGTTTCACTCTGTGTAGAGCTTTTATCAAGTCATGTTTCACTCTGTGTAGAGCTTTATCAAGTCATGTTTCACTATGTAGAGCTTTATCAAGCCATGTTTCACTATGTAGAGCTTTATCAAGTCATGTTTCACTCTGTGTAGAGCTTTATCAAGTCATGTTTCACTATGTAGAGCTTTGTCAAGCCATGTTTCACTATGTAGAGCTTTATCAAGCCATGTTTCACTATGTAGAGCTTTATCAAGCCATGTTTCACTATGTAGAGCTTTATCAAGCCATGTTTCACTCTATGTAGAGCTTTATCAAGTCATGTTTCACTATGTAGAGCTTTATCAAGCAATGTTTCACTCCATGTAGAGCTTTATCAAGCAATGTTTCACTCTGTGTAGAGCTTTATCAAGTCATGTTTCACTCTGTGTAGAGCTTTATCAAGTCATGTTTCACTATGTAGAGCTTTATCAAGTCATGTTTCACTATGTAGAGCTTTATCAAGTAATGTTTCACTATGTAGAGCTTTATCAAGCCATGTTTCACTATGTAGAGCTTTATCAAGTAATGTTTCACTATGTAGAGCTTTATCAAGCAATGTTTCACTCTATGTAGAGCTTTATCAAGTCATGTTTCACTATGTAGAGCTTTATCAAGTCATGTTTCACTATGTAGAGCTTTATCAAGTAATGTTTCACTATGTAGAGCTTTATCAAGCAATGTTTCACTATGTAGAGCTTTATCAAGTAATGTTTCACTATGTAGAGCTTTATCAAGCAATGTTTCACTCTATGTAGAGCTTTATCAAGTCATGTTTCACTATGTAGAGCTTTATCAAGTCATGTTTCACTATGTAGAGCTTTATCAAGTCATGTTTCACTATGTAGAGCTTTATCAAGTCATGTTTCACTATGTAGAGCTTTATCAAGTCATGTTTCACTATGTAGAGCTTTATCAAGTCATGTTTCACTATGTAGAGCTTTATCAAGCCATGTTTCACTATGTAGAGCTTTATCAAGCCATGTTTCACTATGTAGAGCTTTATCAAGTCATGTTTCACTCTGTGTAGAGCTTTATCAAGTCATGTTTCACTCTGTGTAGAGCTTTATCAAGTCATGTTTCACTCTGTGTAGAGCTTTATCAAGTCATGTTTCACTCTGTGTAGAGCTTTATCAAGTCATGTTTCACTCTGTAGAGCTTTATCAAGTCATGTTTCACTATGTAGAGCTTTATCAAGCTATGTTTCACTATGTAGAGCTTTATCAAGCCATGTTTCACTATGTAGAGCTTTATCAAGCCATGTTTCACTATGTAGAGCTTTATCAAGCCATGTTTCACTATGTAGAGCTTTATCGAGTCATGTTTCACTCTGTGTAGAGCTTTATCAAGTCATGTTTCACTATGTAGAGCTTTATCAAGTCATGTTTCACTATGTAGAGCTTTATCAAGCTATGTTTCACTATGTAGAGCTTTATCAAGCCATGTTTCACTATGTAGAGCTTTATCAAGCCATGTTTCACTATGTAGAGCTTTATCAAGTCATG
Organism: Cherax quadricarinatus; assembly: GCF_026875155.1. Classification (NCBI taxonomy): domain Eukaryota; kingdom Metazoa; phylum Arthropoda; class Malacostraca; order Decapoda; family Parastacidae; genus Cherax; species Cherax quadricarinatus. The sequence continues at coordinate 21,524,371 of NC_069481.1, read as the reverse complement.
TTTCACTATGTAGAGCTTTATCAAGTCATGTTTCACTATGTAGAGCTTTATCAAGTCATGTTTCACTCTGTGTAGAGCTTTATCAAGTCATGTTTCACTATGTAGAGCTTTATCAAGTCATGTTTCACTATGTAAAGCTTTATCAAGTCATGTTTCACTCTGTGTAGAGCTTTATCAAGTCATGTTTCACTCTGTGTAGAGCTTTATCAAGTCATGTTTCACTATGTAGAGCTTTATCAAGTTATGTTTCACTATGTAGAGCTTTATCAAGTCATGTTTCACTCTGTGTAGAGCTTTATCAAGTCATGTTTCACTATATAGAGCTTTATCAAGCCATGCGCGCGTGTGTGTGTATTCGCCTATTTATGGTTGCACGGGTCGATTCAAAGCTCCTGACCCCGCCTCTTCGGTAGCTGCTACTGGGTCACTCTCTCCCTTCTCCAGAAGCTTTGTCATACCTCATTTTAAAACTCTGTATGGATCCTGCCTACACTACTTCACTCTCCAAACTGTGTGTGTGTGTATGTGTGAGAGAGAGAGAGAGAGAGAGAGAGAGAGAGAGAGAGAGAGAGAGAGAGAGAGAGAGAGAGAGAGAGAGAGAGAGAGAGAGAGAGAGAGAGAGACAGAGAGAGACAGAGAGAGAGACAGAGAGAGAGACAGAGAGACAGAGAGAGAGACAGAGAGAGAGACAGAGACAGAGAGAGACAGAGACAGAGAGAGAGACAGAGAGAGAGACAGAGATGAATGGGACGATGTTGGCACCTGGAGAAGAAGTTGATATCCTTGGGGTGAAATTTGACTCCAAACTAACCATGAAGAACCATGTTGTAAATCTTGCAAACAAGGCAGCCAGGAAGCTTACAGCACTTCGCCGTATCTCGCATCTGCTTGACAGTAGGGGTTGCAAGATCCTGTACGAGGCACAAGTACGCTCACACCTTGAGTATGCTCCACTTTCTTGGTTTGCCTGTCCCCCCTCTCATCTGCGACTGCTTGACAGAGTAGAGAACAGAGCAAGACGTCTCATCTCTCGCCTGGACCCATCCTGGATAGATCTGTCATTTCAGCAGAGCCTTCAACATAGGAGGGATGTGGGTGGCCTTACTGTTATGTACAAGGCCAATATTGTCAAATAACCACACTTGGATCCACTTCGAGACAGCGTGAAACAAGCTTTTATGCCACAAGACGGGCAGAAAGCAGCAACTTCACTCTGGCTGTACCCTTCTCCAGAACATCACTCCATCTGAGATCATACATACCCAGGATGACTCGAGTATGGAACACATTCGTACAGCATAATGATGTCAACGAGATAAAGTCAGTTGATCAAATGAAAATGCTGGCCCACAGATGGCTCCAACTTCATCCTATTCCCTACTTGTATGTCTCATAACAATAAAAATGCTTTCAAATGAGCTGATGTAGGTAACAGCTCTTAGCTTGCCAATAAAGTTAGGAATTCTTAACCTGTAAATAGCTGTCAATAAAGCTAGGGATCCTTAACCTTGTCAAACCCTGTGTAAAAAAAAAAAAAAAAAAAAAAAAAAAAAAAAAAAAAAAAAAAAAAAAAAAAAGAGAGAGAGAGAGAGAGAGAGAGAGAGAGAGAGAGACAGAGACAGAGAGAGACAGAGAGAGACAGATAGAGACAGACAGACAGAGAGAGAGAGAGAGAGCGACGGTCAGTGGAACGTAAGTCAGACATTAAGTCTCCAGAGCACAGTGTAAACACACCCATACACCACCCTCACATCTCCACATTCCTCCCCTCCATCCCACCCTCTCTATCTTCCCTCTTATTCTAAACCCCCTTTCCTCTCTTACCCCCTGCCTATCACCCCTCCCCTCTCCTACAGTACCCAGCACACAAGGCACACTCCTGGGTACCAGCGTCACTTTCACAGACTCTCCTGGTATGTTTGTATCTCTCTTTCACAATACATCAAGAAATACCTCTTTACCCACCCATTGAGCTATTAAAAATACCCCCCACCCCCCAAAAAAGTCTCAAACCAAGCCGCGGGGACGTTGGCCCCCGAAATCATCTCCAGGTATACTCCAGGTATACCAAGAGGCTGGGGAATACCTTTGGCTAGAAAGAATTCTATATTTTTTGCAGCGCGCGTGGAAGTCTTTGACTTCGGGGTCCAACTGAAGATGTTAAAAGTTTTTTTATAAGAGGAGTTAAATGTCTGAAAATAAAGGTGATACCTTGGTGACATGGAGGGTTAGATTGCTGACCTGAGGTGACCAGGAGACCTACTGGGATGTCTTGCTTTATCACTATACTGGAGGAGGAGGTGCTGGAGGAGGAGGTGCTTGAAGAGGAGGTGCTGGAGGAGGTGCTAGAGGAGGAGGTGCTGGAGGAGGAGGAGGAGGAGGAGGTGCTGGAGGAGGAGGTGCTGGAGGAGGAGCTGCAGGAGGAGGAGCTGCAGAAGGAGGTGGGAGATGAGAAGCAACAGGAGGAGGAAGAGTACACAGGTAAGAGAGATCAACAGAGTACATGGGAGTACACACTGAGTCTATCTATTTGCCGAGTAAACTATCTACTTCTATCTAGATTAAGAACAGACTGAGAAGGAAAAGGCATTGAAGAAGGAAAAACACGATAAATAATAATTAAGAAAGTAGTGAAGGAAGGCAGCAATAAAGCATAAACAAAGGCAAAAGAACAACAATAAAACGATCAATAAACACAACATGTGAAGTGACACACACACACACACACACACACACACACACACACACACACACACACACACACGACAGGTCCGAAGACAATGAAGGTTTGTTATATGCAGAGGTTCTAACAGCCAACTGCAGTAGCAAGGGACAGCTGGCCAGGAAAGACAGTCCACTGAGAATAGAAGTTTCAGATATGACAGGGACTGAAGGCAAGAACATGTCAATGGAAGGAAATAAAATGCCTCAGAGGACGCAGATGGAGACTCAGTGGGAGGAGGAAAGGGCGAGGTCAGTTTTTGTGTACGGGCTCCAAGAAGCCAAGGGGGACAACTTTGAAGAAATAAAACAGGAGGAGAAAAAAATGATTGAAGGCATCATGAAAACAATAGGGGAGGGCAATATGACCCAGGTGACAAATTTTCAGAGAATTGGGTGGTTTGCGAGTGGAAGGATACGGCCTGTCAGAGTAACTTTCAAGGAAGAATCAGTTCGAATCAGGATTCTGCAAGAGAAAGCAAGACTGAGGGACAAAGAGGGGTACAAGAGTATACCTCGACCGCGACAGAACACAAGAAGAAAGGACTACACTGAAAGAGAGGGTACAGAGACGCAAGGAGGAACGAGAAGCAATAAAAATGAGCAGGACCCAGACACAGGAGGAAGGGCAAACCACACCCACAGAATCTCCCACCAAAAGACCCCACCCGCGACATTCCCAACGCAACTGAGCAACCTATACTCCAACCCACTCACTGTTCCCTCGGGCCCCAAACCCCCCCATACCACAAACCTCACCCCAACAGCTGTCCCTTATGGGCATTCTGACCCCACCCCCATCAACACATACCCCACCTACACCACAGCCCCATATAGGCCCCCACCAAGGCTCTCCCTCCCCCAACCCCAATATACTTGCATGACCACAATGATAGAAAAGAAACTAAAGGTTTGGTACACAAACGCGGATGGAATAACGAATAAACATGAGGAGTGGAATGAAAGAATCAGTGAAAAATCCCCAGACATCATAGCAGTCACAGAAACAAAACTCGCTGAGATAATAACAGACACAATCTTCCCAACAGGATATCAGATCCTGAGGAAAGATAGAAGGAGTAGAGGGGAGGAGGGGTTGCACTGCTCATAAAAACACCAATGGGATTTGAGGAAATGGAAGGCATGGACATGATTGGAGAAAGAGACTACATTGTAGGTACAATTCAGTCCGGAGAACATAAAGTAGTCATTGGAGTGATGTTATAACCCACCACAGAACTGCAGGAGGCCAAGAGAGGAGTACGAAGAAAACAACAGGGTGATGGTGGACACACTGGCTGAGGTGGCAAGAAGAGCTCACTCGAGCAGAGCAAAGTTACTGGGAATGGGCGATTTCAACCACAGGGGGATCGACTGGAAAACCTGGAGCCACATGGGGGTCCCGAAACATGGAGAGCCAAGATGATGGATGTGGTACTTGAAAACCTCATGCATCAACATGTCAGGGACACAACCAGAGAGAGAGAGGGGAGGATGAGCCAGCAAGACTGGATCTTGTGTTCACCCTGAGCAGTTCAGACATCGAGGACATCACTTACGAGAGGCCCCTTGGAGCTAGCGATCATGTGGTTCTGAGTTTTGACTATATAGTAGAGTTACAAGTGGAGAAGGTAACAGGAACTGAAGGGACAGGCCAAACTATAAAAGGGGGACTACACAGGTAAAGAGAAACTTCCTGCAGGAGGTTCAGTGGGACAGAGAAATGGTAGGAAAATCAGTAAAACGAGATGATGGAATATGTGCAACAAAGTGCAAGGAGGCAGAGGAAAGTTTTGTTCCCAAGGGAAACAGAAATAATAGGAAGACCAAGACGAGTCCTTGGTTTACCCGAAGGTGTAGGGAGGCAAAAACTAAGTGCAACAGAGAATGGAAAAGGTACAGGAGGCATAGGACCCAGGAAAACAAGGAGATTAGTAGAAGAGCCAGAAACGAGTATGCGCAGATAAGGAGGAGGCCCAGCGACAGTATGAAAACGACATAGCATCGAAAGTCAAATCTGACCCGAAACTGCTGTATAGCCACATTAGGAGGAAGACAACAGTCAAGGACCAGGTGATAAGGCTGAGGAAAGAAGGTGGAGAACTCACAAGAAACGATCAAGAGGTATGTGAGGAGCTCAACACGAGATTTAAGGAAGTATTTACAGTAGAGACAGGAAGGACTCTGGGGGGACAGACCAGATGGGACACCAACAAGGAATACACCAACAAGTGTTGGACGACATACATACAGATGAGGAGGAGGTGAAGAAACTGCTAAGGGACATCGATACCTCAAAGGCAATGGGACCGGACAACATCTCTCCATGGGTCCTTAGAGAGGGAGCAGATATGTTGTGCGTACCACTTACCACAATCTTCAACACATCCCTGGAAACTGGGCAACTACCTGAGGTATGGAAGACAGCAAATTTTAGTTCCCATTTTCAAAAAAAGGAGACAGAAAAGAGGCACTAAACTAAAAGACCTTTTGTCATTGACGTGTATAGTATGCAAAAAATTTTGGAGAAGATTATCAGGAGGAAGTGGTGGAGCACCTGGAACGGAACAGGAGTATAAATGCCAACCAGCACGGATTCACGGAAGGCAAATCCTGTGTCACAAACCTTCTGGAGTTTTATGATAAAATAACAGAAGTAAGACAAGAGAGAGAGGGGTGGGTTGATTGCATCTTCTTGGACTGCAAGAAGGCCTTGACACAGTTCCTCACAAGATATTAGTGCAGAAGCTAGAGCATCAGGCGCATATAACAGGAAGGGCACTGCAATGGATCAGAGAATACCTGACAGGGAGGCAACAACGAGTCATGGTACGTAATGATGTATCACAGTGGGCACCTGTGACGAGCGGGGTCCCACAGGGGTCGGTCCCCAGGACCAGTGCTATTTTTGGTATATGTGAACGACATGACGGAAGGGTTTTGACTCGGAAGTGTCCCTGTTTGCAGATGATGTGAAGTTAATGAGAGAATTAAATCTGATGAGGACCAGGCAGGACTTCAAAGAGACCTGGACAGACTGGACACCTGGTCCAGCAAATGGCTTCTCGAATTTAATCCTGCCAAATGCAAAGTCATGAAGATAGGGGAAGGGCACAGAAGACCACAGACAGAGTATGGCTAGGTGGCCAAAGACTGCAAACCTCACTCAAGGAGAAAGATCTTGGGTGAGTATAACACCGAGCATGTCTCCGGAAGCACACATCAATCAGATAACTGCTGCAGCATATGGGCGCCTGGCAAACCTGAGAACAGCATTCCGACACCTTAGTAAGGAATCATTCAAGACACTGTACCCCGTGTATGTCAGGCCCATACTGGAGTATGCAGCACCTGTTTGGAACCCGCACTTGATAAAGCACGTCAAGAAACTAGAGAAAGTACAAAGGTTTGCAACAAGGTTAGTTCCAGAGCTAAGGGGAATGTCCTATGAAGAAAGATTAAGGGAAATCGGCCTGACGACACTGGAGGACAGGAGGGTCAGGGGAGACATGATAACGACATATAAAATACTGCGTGGAATAGACAAGGTGGACAAAGGACAGGATGTTCCAGGGAGGGGACACAGAAACAAGAGGCCACAATTGGAAGTTGAAGACACAAATGAGTCAGAGAGATAGTAGGAAGTATTTCTTCAGTCATAGAGTTGTAAGGCAGTGGAATAGCCTAGAAAATGACGTAGTGGAGGCAGGAACCATACACAGTTTTAAGACGAGGTTTGATAAAGCTCATGGAGCGGGGAGAGAGAGGGTCTAGTAGCAACCGGTGAAGAGGCGGGGCCAGGAGCTAGGACTCGACCCCTGCAACCACAAATAGGTGAGTACACACACACTGGAGGACAGGAGGGTTAGGGGAGACATGATAAAGACATACAAGATGCTGCGTGGAATAGACAAGGTGGACAGAGACAGGATGTTTCAGAGAGGGGACACATAAACAAGGGGTCACAATTGGAAGTTGAAGACACATATGAGTCTACCAGTTACAGGGATGTTAGGAAGTACTTCTTCCTGGAAAGTGACGTAGTGGAGGCAGGAATCATACATAGTTTTAAGACGAGGTATGATAAAGCTCATGGAGCAGGGAGAGAGAGGACCTAGTAGCGACCGGTGAAGAGGTGCGACCAGGAGCTATGACTCGATCCCTGCAAACACAAATAGGTGAGTACACACACACACACACACACACACACACACACACACACACACACACAGATTCCACTTGTTCAACACAGGTGACGTCGCTTCTAATTTGCATATTACCGGCTTTGCTGTGGTCATCCAAGACTTCCACACCTGTCTACACCTGCCTCCCTACCAACACCAGGGCCTCACCAACACCAGGGCCTCACCAACACCAGGACCTCACCAACACCAGGACCTCACCAACACCAGGGCCTCACCAACACCAGGGCCTCACCAACACCAGGACCTCACCAACACCAGGACCTCACCAACACCAGGGCCTCACCAACACCAGGGCCTCACCAACACCAGGACCTCGCCAACACCAGGGCCTCACCAACACCAGGACCTCGCCAACACCAGGGCCTCGCCAACACCAGGGCCTCACCAACACCAGGACCTCACCAACACCAGGACCTCACCAACACCAGGACCTCACCAACACCAGGACCTCACCAACACCAGGACCTCACCAACACCAGGACCTCACCAACACCAGGACCTCACCAACACCAGGACCTCACCAACACCAGGACCTCACCAATACCAGGGCCTCGTCAACACCAAGACCTCGCCAACACCAGGACCTCGCCAACACCAGGGCCTCACCAACACCAGGACCTCACCAACACCAGGACCTCGCCAACACCAGGACCTCGCCAACACCAGGGCCTCACCAACACCAGGACCTCACCAACACCAGGACCTCACCAACACCAGGATCTCACCAACACCAGGACCTCACCAACACCAGGACCTCACCAACACCAGGGCCTCACCAACACCAGGACCTCACCAACACCAGGACCTCACCAACACCAGGACCTCACCAACACCATGACCTCACCAACACCAGGGCATCACCAACACTAGAGCCTCACCAACACCAGGGCCTCACCAACACCAGGGCCTCACCAACACCAGGACCTCACCAACACCAGGACCTCACCAACACCAGGGCCTCACCAACACCAGGACCTCACCAACACCAGGGCCTCACTAACACCAGGGCCTCACCAACACCAGGGCCTCACCAACACCAGGGCCTCACCAACACCAGGGCCTCACCAACATCAGGGCCTCGCCAACACCAGGGCCTCACCAACACAAGGGCCTCACCAACACCAGGGCCTCACCAACACCAGGGCCTCACCAACACCAGGGCCTCACCAACACCAGACTCACCAACACCAGGGCCTCACCAACACCAGACTCACCAACACCAGGACCTCACCAACACCAGGGCCTCACCAACACCAGGGCCTCACCAACACCAGGGCCTCACCAACACCAGGGCCTCCCCAACAACAGACTCACCAACACCAGGACCTCACCAACACCAGACTCACCAACACCAGACTCACCAACACCAGGGCCTCACCAACACCAGGGCCTCACCAACACCAGGGCCTCACCAAAACCAGGACATCACCAACACCAGACTCACCAACACCAGGGCCTCACCAACATCAGGGCCTCACCAGCACCAGGGCCTCACCAACACCAGGGCCTCACCAGCACCAGGGCCTCACCAACACCAGGATCTCACCAACACCAGGGCCTCACCAACACCAGGGTCTCACCAACACCAGGGCCTCACCAACACCAGGACCTCACCAACACCCGGGCCTCACCAACACCAGGGCCTCACCAACACCAGGACCTCACCAACACCAGACTCACCAACACCAGGGCCTCACCAACACCAGGGCCTCACCAACACCAGGGCCTCACCAACACCAGGACCTCACCAACATCAGGGCCTCCCCAACACCAGGACCTCACCAACACCAGGGCCTCCCCAACACCAGGGCCTCCCCAACACCAGGGCCTCCCCAACACCAGGACCTCACCAACACCAGGGCCTCACCAACACCAGGGCCTCACCAACACCAGGACCTCACCAACACCAGGACCTCACCAACACCAGACTCACCAACACCAGGACCTCACCAACACCAGACTCACCAACACCAAGACCTCACCAACACCAGGGCCTCACCAACACCAGGACCTCACCAACACCAGGGTCTCACCAACACCAGGGCCTCGCCAACACCAGGGCCTCGCCAACACCAGGACCTCACCAACACCAGGGCCTCACCAACACCAGGGCCTCACCAACACCAGGGCCTCACCAACACCAGGACCTCACCAACACCAGGACCTCACCAACACCAGGACCTCACCAACAGCAGGACCTCACCAACAGCAGGACCTCGCCAACACCAGGACCTCACCAACACCAGAACCTCACCAACACCAGGACCTCACCAACACCAGGACCTCACCAACACCAGGGCCTCACCAACACCAGGGCCTCACCAACACCAGGACCTCACCAACACCAGGGCCTCACCAACACCAGGACCTCACCAACACCAGGACCTCACCAACACCAGGGTCTCATCAACACCAGGACCTCACCAACACCAGGACCTCACCAACACCAGGGCCTCACCAACACCAGGACCTCACCAACACCAGGACCTCACCAACACCAGGGCCTCACCAACACCAGGACCTCACCAACACCAGGACCTCACCAACACCAGGGTCTCATCAACACCAGGACCTCACCAACACCACTCACCAACACCAGGGTCTCACCAACACCAGACTCACCAACACCAGGACCTCACCAACACCAGGGCCTCACCAACACCAGGACCTCACCAACACCAGGACCTCACCAACACCAGGGTCTCATCAACACCAGGACCTCACCAACACCACTCACCAACACCAGGGTCTCACCAACACCAGGGTCTCACCAACACAAAACAACCTTGGATAACTAGTGAGGAGCCAAGAAAGATCTAATATCAACACTGGGTAACACCTCGCCAACACAGGATCAAATTCTACCCTCAACACCACAAGTGTCTCTTTCTGGCACGCTAGTGACACGGTGTGGTGGAAGGCTATTGTGACACGGTGTGGTGGATGCCTATTGTGACACGGTGTGGTGGATGGCTATTGTGACACGGTGTGGTGGATGGCTATTGTGACACGGTGTGGTGGATGGCTATTGTGGTACCTTGTTTGGTACCACGTAAGTCCAAACACAACAAGAGGACGAACCAAAAGGGAATCCAAACACAACAAGAGGACGAACCAGAAGGGAATCCAAACACAACAAGAGGACGAACCAGAAGGGAATCCAAACACAACAAGAGGACGAACCAGAAGGGAATCCAAACACAACAAGAGGACGAACCAAAAGGGAATCCAAACACAAAACCAATACGAACCAAAGGGAACCAAAAACAGCAGCACCACAAGAGAGAGGGGAATCCAAATACAACAACAACAACAACAACACCCCAGACAGATGGTGCTGACAGCCTGAATCAGCTGTCAACCCACGGGGACATTCATTGCTCTCTCGCGTCTAGCATTAGTCACTATGAAGGTGTTGTGGTCTGGTATATGGGCGCGTGTGGGCAGGAAGGAGGGGTGATGGGGTGGGGTGAGGGGTGAAGGGGAGGAGGTGAAGGATCATGGGGAGGGGGAAGAAGGGGAGGGAGGTGTACTGATCCACACATCAGGACCAATAAGGTATCGTCTGGCACGTGAAAAAAGGGGCCACTAAATCCAGAGGGGGGTGTCAAACAGCCTTTGAAACAGGCTGACAGCAATGGTAGGCCTACCAGGTCACCCTGAGCCTACTCTCTGCAACCTCCTCCTGTATCTCAAAGGTACCGGCCTAGGAGTTTACCTGGAGTTTACCTGGAGAGAGTTCCGGGGGTCAACGCCCCCGTGGCCCGGTCTGTGACCAGGCCTCCTGGTGGATCAGAGCCTGATCAACCAGAGGAGTACCTAGGAGTACAGGCTTTCTGACTCCCTCTATATTCGGGGGCCAAATCGGTCTTTTTCTTACATTTCTGGACGAAGACCCGTCCGGAGAGTCCGGTTGAAGGTGTCACAGGTCGTAGAGAGAGACAGAGAACCCTTAATCCAGCATTGCAAAACCCTTCTATAAAGGGAGAGAAAGAGAGAGAGAATAACTACAGACGCAATTAAAAGCCACATTCACAAATATAATTTGATAAATGATTCTAATCAGAGTTTTACAAAGGGGCGTTCCTGCCTTGTCACAGCGGTGGGTGTGAAGGGGAAGAGAATGGGGAAGAGAATAGGGAAGAGAAAGGGAAGAGAGGGTTGAGGGGTGGGGCCAACGCTCAAGTGAAAGCAGGTTAAGAATGTGAAAACCGTCCTCAGGTACCAGCATGTGCAATTAACAAAAAAGAAAGCAAATGGAAAGCAGAGAAAATATAGAAAGTAGAGTGAAAGCAGAGAGAAAACAAGCGTGAAAGAAAGCATCTTGCTTATCTAGGAGTAAGAATGGAGAGGAGAAACTCCTTTCAACGAAAGGACTTTCTAGAAAGGCTCAGAGAAACTGAACAATAAAAAACACAAAACAGACAGCACTGAGCATTAGAAAGCAGAGAAGACATGCATTGATGTTCATGCACTGATGCTGGTGAAGGGCTCTTCATCCAAGGTACTGAAGCTAAATTTTCAAATCACTTGTGCTCTCTCGCTTATAGTATTGTTCAGTGTTGACGGCCCCGTTCAGGGCAACAGAGATATCACAGCTCCAACACATATACACATCATTTACGGCATCACAGAGTCAATAAATCATTTAAGTTACTGGAAACGCTTTAAAACCCTAAATATGTATTCACTGGAGCGGAGGGGAGAGAGGTACATGATAATATGCATGTGGAAAGTACTTGAGGGCCTGGTCCCAAATCTACACACCACCATAACATCCCGGAGCGACACTTAGGGGTGAAGTGAAAAATAAACCCAGTGAAATGTAGGGGCGCCGTGGGCACAACAGGAGAACATTGTATCAACATCCGTGGTTCAAGACTATTCAACATCTTACCAGAAGATATCACAAACAAGTGTAAAGTCTACAAGAGGAAACACTGCTGGAACAAGTGTAAAGTCTTCAAGAAGAAATTGGACAAGTACCTCCACCCAGTACCAGATCAACCAGGCTGTGGTGGACATGTAGACCAGTGGACCACCAGCAGCAACAACGTGGTTGACCAAACAAGAACTAGAACAGCCTGGCTCAGGACCCGACTCCGGAATCAGAAAAAATTCTCGAAACCCAAAGGTACACCCAAGGTCCTGATTACCTTATTAGGCTATTGTCAATAATAATAACAATAATAATGTGTATATACACATCAGTGTATATACACTAAAATATACACATTAGTGTACATAATTTACTTTAATCACTTTTCTAGTTATTAAAGGATTTTTGACTGGTTGACAGGTGACCAACAGCCCTTGATAACCTTCACATTAGTAGACAGGCTTGAACCTTAACAATGCAGCCTTAACAACCCCTCGTGTAGTAGACAGGCTTCAAACCCATCTAGGGAAGTGTGAGAATAACCCTGGAAACCATGCACAGGTTAGGTTAGAAGCAGTGTGAGTGAAGTTGTGGGTGTGGGGGAACACAGTGCTGGAGAGCCGCCTTCAAGATTAGATAAGACTGTTTGTTATCAAGCGGAAAACACATACCATAAATGGCCCTTCTAGGAGTAGCCTTGAAGGGTTCTTCATCCAGGGTGCTGGAGCTAGGTCTAATTTGCTGGCTTGGGAATGAGATCTCATTAGAGGTGCCCGCAAGCAGGCACTGTCTGTCACTTTTCTCTCCCACCCCTCAAGCAGGCACTGTCTGTCACTTCCTCCCCACCCCTCAAGCAGGCACTGTCACTTTCCTTCCCCACCCCTCAAGCAGGCACTGTCACTTTCCTTCCCCACCCCTCAAGCAGGCACTGTCTGTCACTTTCCTTCCCCACCCCTCAAGCAGGCATTGTCACTTTCCTTCCCCACCCCTCAAGCAGGCACTGTCACTTTCCTTCCCCACCCCTCAAGCAGGCACTGTCACTTTCCTTCCCCACCCCTCAAGCAGGCACTGTCACTTTCCTTCCCCACCCCTCAAGCAAGCACTGTCACTTCCTCTCCCACCTCAATACTGACCAAGACAGCAACAAAACAATAGCAGCAACAACAGAGGGGGATCTTATAACTCACTTTAGCCCATCTATGTTATTCCAGATATTTCACACACACATTACTAGTGCTACAGTAATATCACAAATTGCAAAATAACTACAGTGAAAAAATATAGTGAAGGAGCAAGAGCTGTCGTGAGTTCTCACGTATTTGAGACCTCACGAAATTCACTATATTTTTTTCACTGTGAATACTGTGCATGTGTTACTATGTATGATAATTGTACTTATTTGTACCTGTACTTAAATAAGCTTACTTACATTTCCGTATTTTCTTATTACTGTTTGTTCCTTCTCTCTGTCTCTCAGCTTGGTGCCACAGAGCTGAGGTTTGTGGAGGTAAACAGAGATATCTGCCAGGGACTATCACTTCGGGTCATCTTCATCCACGACAGTGACGAATATGTGCCATTACCTCACATTCAGTATCTCCCCCTATACTCCCCTTCTATCCCAACCCTCCCATACTTCCCCTTCCATCCCCTACATGGATTCCCTTTCCATCAATCCTGCCATCAAAACAAATTCTTACCCAAACCTCTCTCTCTCTCTTTCTCCTCTGTATCTCCTTCCCTACCCTCTCTCTCTTTCTTCTCTCTACCTCCCTACCTACCCTCTCTCTCTCTCTCTCCTATCTTCCTACCCTCTCTCTCTCTACCTTCCTCCCTACCCTCTTTCTCTCTACGTCCATCTCTACCCTCTCCCTCCCTCATCTCTCTACCTCCCTCCCTACCCTCTTTCTCTCCACCTCCACCCTCTCCGTCCCTCTTCTACCTACCCATCCATAGACCAACCTTCAGAAGGGAGGTCTATATCTTCTTTACCCTCCCATTATCATCATTGTTCCCTGAGTGTTTGTCTATACAGAAATATAACATTGTGGAAGCGTCAGCTTCAGAATGATCAAAACAACACTGACAACACTGTAACAGCCTAGTTGATCAGGCCCTGATCCATCGGGAGGCCTGGTCGTGGACCGGGCCGCGGGGGCGTTGATCCCCGGAATAACCTCCAGGTAACCTCCAGGTAACAATATTTTTGTAATATGACAACACTGGTGTTGCGTGTACAGAAAAACTGGACACAGGAAGTGTTGCAGGTAAGTACACACAAGAAGTGTTGCAGGTAAGTACACACAAGAAGTGTTGCAGGTAAGTACACACAGAAGTGTTGCAGGTAAGTACACACAAGAAGTGTTGCAGGTAAGTACACACAAGAAGTGTTGCAGGTAAGTACACACAAGAAGTGTTGCAGGTAAGTACACACGAGAAGTGTTGCAGGTAAGTACACACAAGAAGTGTTGCAGGTAACGTACACACAAGAAGTGTTGCAGGTAAGTACACACGAGAAGTGTTGCAGGTAAGTACCACAAGAAGTGTTGCAGGTAAAGTACACACAGAAGTGTTGCAGGTAAGTACACACAGAAGTGTTGCAGGTAAGTACACACAAGAAGTGTTGCAGGTAAGTACACACAAGAAGTGTTGCAGGTAAGTACACACGAGAAGTGTTGCAGGTAAGTACACACAAGAAGTGTTGCAGGTAAGTACACACGAGAAGTGTTGCAGGTAAGTACACACGAGAAGTGTTGCAGGTAAGTACACACAAGAAGTGTTGCAGGTAAGTACACACGAGAAGTGTTGCAGGTAAGTACACACAAGAAGTGTTGCAGGTAAGTACACACAAGAAGTGTTGCAGGTAAGTACACACGAGAAGTGTTGCAGGTAAGTACACACAAGAAGTGTTGCAGGTAAGTACACACAAGAAGTGTTGCAGGTAAGTACACACAAGAAGTGTTGCAGGTAAGTACATACAAGAAGTGTTGCAGGTAAGTACACACAAGAAGTGTTGCAGGTAAGTACACACAAGAAGTGTTGCAGGTAAGTACACACAAGAAGTGTTGCAAGTAAGTACACACGAGAAGTGTTGCAGGTAAGTACACACGAGAAGTGTTGCAGGTAAGTACACACAAGAAGTGTTGCAGGTAAGTACACACAAGAAGTGTTGCAGGTAAGTACACACGAGAAGTGTTGCAGGTAAGTACACACAAGAAGTGTTGCAGGTAAGTACACACAAGAAGTGTTGCAGGTAAGTACACACAAGAAGTGTTGCAGATAAGTACACACAAGAAGTGTTGCAGATAAGTACACACAAGAAGTGTTGCAGATAAGTACACACAAGAAGTGTTGCAGATAAGTACACACAAGAAGTGTTGCAGATAAGTACACACAAGTGTTGCAGATAAGTACACACAAGAAGTGTTGCAGATAAGTACACACAAGAAGTGTTGCAGATAAGTACACACAAGTGTTGCAGATAAGTACACACAAGAAGTGTTGCAGGTAAGTACACACAAGAAGTGTTGCAGATAAGTACACACAAGTGTTGCAGATAAGTACACACAAGAAGTGTTGCAGGTAAGTACACACAAGAAGTGTTGCAGGTAAGTACACACGAGAAGTGTTGCAGGTAAGTACACACAAGAAGTGTTGCAGGTAAGTACACACAAGAAGTGTTGCAGGTAAGTACACACAAGAAGTGTTGCAGGTAAGTACACACAAGAAGTGTTGCAGGTAAGTACACACAAGAAGTGTTGCAGATAAGTACACACAAGAAGTGTTGCAGATAAGTACACACAAGAAGTGTTGCAGATAAGTACACACAAGAAGTGTTGCAGATAAGTACACACAAGAAGTGTTGCAGATAAGTACACACAAGTGTTGCAGATAAGTACACACAAGAAGTGTTGCAGGTAAGTACACACAAGAAGTGTTGCAGATAAGTACACACAAGTGTTGCAGATAAGTACACACAAGAAGTGTTGCAGGTAAGTACACACGAGAAGTGTTGCAGGTAAGTACACACAAGAAGTGTTGCAGGTAAGTACACACAAGAAGTGTTGCAGGTAAGTACACACAAGAAGTGTTGCAGGTAAGTACACACAAGAAGTGTTGCAGGTAAGTACACACAAGAAGTGTTGCAGATAAGTACACACAAGTGTTGCAGATAAGTACACACAAGAAGTGTTGCAGGTAAGTACACACAAGAAGTGTTGCAGGTAAGTACACACGAGAAGTGTTGCAGGTAAGTACACACAAGAAGTGTTGCAGGTAAGTACACACAAGAAGTGTTGCAGGTAAGTACACACAAGAAGTGTTGCAGGTAAGTACACACAAGAAGTGTTGCAGGTAAGTACACACAAGAAGTGTTGCAGGTAAGTACACACAAGAAGTGTTGCAGGTAAGTACACACAAGAAGTGTTGCAGGTAAGTACACACAAGAAGTGTTGCAGGTAAGTACACACAAGAAGTGTTGCAGGTAAGTACACACAAGAAGTGTTGCAGGTAAGTACACACAAGAAGTGTTGCAGATAAGTACACACGAGAAGTGTTGCAGGTAAGTACACACGAGTACAGTGTAATAATGAGTACACACAAAGAGAAGTGTTACAGATGAGTACACGTGAGTACCACTGGACTGCCTGAGTTCGTCAAGCTGCCAAAAGCATAAAAAAATAAATTACAATAGTACCGAGTGAACTTAAGGAACGTGTGAACACCTGTGAACACCTGTGAACACCTGTGAACACCTGTGAACACCTGTGAACACGTGAAACGCAAAATTTACTGGTGTTTTCAAGTTGTGTTGCTGCAAAACTCCCCATTATCAGGAACAACACAAGGAGACAGACAAACCTGCAACACAATTCCTTCAGTTGTGTTGCTTTTTTTTCTTGGAAGTTCTCTTGATCAGAGGAAATGGAGCCATTGTCATCCCCCTGGGATCATATCTGATGGCCTGTTATTCCCCAGGTTTACCTGAAGTCTACCTGGAGTATACCTGAAGTCTACCTGGAGTATACCTGAAGTCTACCTGGAGTATACCTGAAGTCTACCTGGAGTATATCTGAAGTCTACCTGGAGTATATCTGAAGTCTACCTGGAGTATATCTGAAGTCTACCTGGAGTATACCTGGAGTCTACCTGAAGTCTACCTGGAGTATACCTGAAGTCTACTTGGAGTATACCTGGAGTCTACCTGGAGTATACCTGAAGTCTACCTGGAGTATACCTGAAGTCTACCTGGAGTATACCTGAAGTCTACCTGGAGTATACCTGGAATTTATCTGCAGTTTACCTGGAGTCTACCTGAAATATACATTAATAATAATAATAATAATAATAATAATAATAATAATAATAATAATAATAATAATAATAATAATAATAATAATAATTCCCCTCTTACATCTTCCCTTACCCACATTAAAATAATCTACCTCATCTCCCCACTATAATAGCATCAATCTCCCCTTCCTTCCCATCACATCATCTAACACATCCCAGCCCCTCCTCACTAACCTCCCCCTCACTACCCCTACCTTATCACCCCCAATACCCAACATACCTCTTCCCCCTCAGTGAAAGTGACAGAGAAAGTGAGAGGGAACAAGAGAGTGAGAGGGAACAAAGAGAGTGAGAGGTATATATAGAAAGTGAGAGGGAACAAAGAGTGAGAGGGATATATAGAAAGTGAGAGGGAACAAAGAGTGAGAGGGGTATAAAATGAGAGGGTTAAGGGAAAAAATGAAAGCGTCAAGTGAACATGAGTGGTCATAACACCTTCATTATAATGATGATGACCAGTGATGACTGCTGTCTCAACTGTGTGTGTGTGTGTGTGTGTGTGTGTGTGTGTGTGTGTGTGTGTGTGTGTGTGTGTGTGTGTGTGTGTGTGTGTGTTGTGTGTGTGTGTGTTAGTTACCATTTTGTCCTAGGCACATGTCGATTAGACACTAGGCCTGTTGTATATGCGTGCGTGTGTATGTATGTGTGTGTGTGTGTGTGTGTGTGTGTGTGTGTGTGTGTGTGTGTGTGTGTGTGTGTGTGTTAGTTACCATTTTGTCCTAGGCACATGTCGATTAGACACTAGGCCAGCTGTACATGCGTGTGTGTGTGTAGATGTGTGTGTGTAGATTGTGTGTAGATGTGTGTGTGTAGAGGTGCGTGTGTAGGTGCGTGTGTGTAGGTGCGTGTAGGTGTTTACCTGGAGTTTACCTGGAGAGAGTTCCGGGGGTCAACGCCCCCGCGGCCCGGTCTGAGACCAGGCCTCCTGGTGGATCAGAGCCTGATCAACCAGGCTGTTGCTGCTGGCTGCACGCAAACCAACATACGAGCCACAGCCCGGCTGATCCGGAACTGACTTTAGGTGCTTGTCCAGTGCCAGCTTGAAGACTGCCAGGGGTCTGTTGGTAATCCCCCTTATGTGTGCTGGGAGGCAGTTGAACAGTCTCGGGCCCCTGACACTTATTGTATGGTCTCTTAACGTGCTAGTGACACCCCTGCTTTTCATTGGGGGGATGGTGCATCGTCTGCCAAGTCTTTTGCTTTCGTAGTGGGTGATTTTCGTGTGCAAGTTCGGTACTAGTCCCTCTAGGATTTTCCAGGTGTATATAATCATGTATCTCTCCTCCTGCGTTCCAGGGAATACAGGTTTAGGAACCTCAAGCGCTCCCAATAATTGAGGTGTTTTATCTCCGTTATGCGCGCCGTGAAAGTTCTCTGTACATTTTCTAGGTCGGCAATTTCACCTGCCTTGAAAGGTGCTGTTAGTGTGCAGCAATATTCCAGCCTAGATAGAACAAGTGACCTGAAGAGTGTCATCATGGGCTTGGCCTCCCTAGTTTTGAAGGTTCTCATTATCCATCCTGTCATTTTTCTAGCAGATGCGATTGATACAATGTTATGGTCCTTGAAGGTGAGATCCTCCGACATGATCACTCCCAGGTCTTTGACGTTGGTGTTTCGCTCTATTTTGTGGCCAGAATTTGTTTTGTACTCTGATGAAGATTTAATTTCCTCATGTTTACCATATCTGAGTAATTGAAATTTCTCATCGTTGAACTTCATATTGTTTTCTGCAGCCCACTGAAAGATTTGGTTGATGTCTGCCTGGAGCTTTGCAGTGTCTGCAATGGAAGACACTGTCATGCAGATTCGGGTGTCATCTGCAAAGGAAGACACGGTGCTGTGGCTGACATCCTTGTCTATGTCGGATATAAGGATGAGGAACAAGATGGGAGCGAGTACTGTGCCTTGTGGAACAGAGCTTTTCACCGTAGCTGCCTCGGACTTTACTCTGTTGACGACTACTCTTGTGTTCTGTTAGTGAGGAAATTATAGATCCATCGACCGACTTTTCCTGTTATTCCTTTAGCACGCATTTTGTGCGCTATTACGCCATGGTCACAACTTGTCGAAGGCTTTTGCAAAGTCTGTATATATTACATCTGCATTCTTTTTGTCTTCTAGTGCATTTAGGACCTTGTCGTAGTGGTCCAATAGTTGAGACAGACAGGAGCGACCTGTTCTAAACCCATGTTGCCCTGGGTTGTGTAACTGATGGGTTTCTAGATGCGTGGTGATCTTGCTTCTTAGGACCCTTTCAAAGATTTTTATGATATGGGATGTTAGTGCTATTGGTCTGTAGTTCTTTGCTGTTGCTTTACTGCCCCCTTTGTGGAGTGGGGCTATGTCTGTTGTTTTTAGTAACTGTGGGACGACCCCCGTGTCCATGCTCCCTCTCCATAGGATGGAAAAGGCTCGTGATAGGGGCTTCTTGCAGTTCTTGATGAACACAGAGTTCCATGAGTCTGGCCCTGGGCAGAGTGCATGGGCATGTCATTTATCGCCTGTTCGAAGTCATTTGGCGTCAGGATAACATCGGATAGGCTTGTGTTAATCAAATTTTGTGGCTCTCTCATAAAAAATTCATTTTGATCTTCGACTCTCAGTCTGGTTAGCGGCTTGCTAAAAACTGAGTCATATTGGGACTTGAGTAGCTCACTCATTTCCTTGTTGTCATCTGTGTAGGACCCATCTTGTTTAAGTAGGGGCCCAATACTGGACGTTGTTCTCGATTTTGATTTGGCATAGGAGAAGAAATACTTTGGGTTTCTTTCGATTTCATTTATGGCTTTTAGTTCTTCCCGCGATTCCTGACTCCTAAAGGATTCTTTTAGCTTAAGTTCGATGCTTGCTATTTCTCTGACCAGTGTCTCCCTGCGCATTTCAGATATATTGACCTCTTTTAGCCGCTCTGTTATTCTTTTCCGTCGCCTGTAAAGGGGGTGTGTGTAGGTTGTGTGTGTGTGTAGGTGTGTAGGTTGTGTGTGTGTGTAGGTGTGTAGGTTGTGTGTGTGTGTAGGTGTGTAGGTTGTGTGTGTGTGTAGGTGTGTGTGTGTGTGTGTAGGTGTGTGTGTGTGTAGGTGCGTGTGTGTGTGTGTAGGTGTGTGTGTGTGTAGGTGCGTGTGTGTGTAGGTGCGTGTGTGTGTAGGTGCGTGTGTGTAGGTGCGTGTGTGTGTGTAGGTGCGTGTGTGTGTGTGTGTGTGTGATGTGTGTGTGTGTGTGTGTGTGTGTGTGGTGTGTGTGTGTGTGTGTGTACTCACCTAATTGTGGTTGCAGGGGTCGAGACTCGGCTCCTGGCCCCGCCTCTTCACTGATCGCTACTAGGGCCTCTCTCTCTCTCTCTCTCTCTCTCTGCTTTCTGAGCTTTGTCATACCTCATCATAAAGCTATGTATGGTTCCTGCCTCCACTACCTCACTTGCTAAGCTATTCCACTTCCTGACAACTCTGACTGAAGAAATTCTTCCTAACATCCATTTGATTCATATGTGTCTTCAGCTTCTAATTGTGACCCCTTGTTTCTGTGTCCATCTCTGGAACATCCTGTCTTTGTCCACCTTGTCTATTGCACGCAGTATTTTGTATGTCGTTATCATGTCTCCCCTGACCCTCCTGTCCTCCAGTGTCGTCAGACCGATTTCCCTTAATCTTTCTTCATAGGACATTCCCCTTAGCTCTGGGACTAGCCTTGTTGCAAACCTTTGCACTTTCAATAATTTCTTGACGTGTTTGACTAGGTGTGGGTTCCAAACTGGTGCTGCGTACTCCAGTATGGGCCTGACGTACACAATGTATAAAGTCTTGAACGATTCCTTACTGAGGTACCGGAACGCTGTTCTCAGGTTTGCCAGGCGCCCATACGCTGCAGCAGTTATCTGGTTGATGTGTGCTTCCGGAGACATGATCGGTGTTATACTCACCCCAAGATCTTTCTCCTTGAGCGAGGTTTGCAGTCTTTGGCCACCTAGCCTATACTCCGTCTGCGGTCTTCTTTGCCCTTCCCCGATCTTGATGACTTTGCATTTGGCAGGGTTAATTCGAGAAGCCAGTTGCTGGACCAGGTGCTGGACCAAGTGTGTGTGTGTGTACTCACCTAACCTAATTGTGGTTGCAGGGGTCGTGACTCAGCTCCTGGTGTGCGTGTGTGTCTGTGTGTAGATAGGTTTTAAACCCCACTGAACAACCAATCAACAAACATGGTGGTGGTTGTGTTATGGTGGTAATTGTAACCACCCACACCCTCCGTCTATCAACGAACCACCTCAGACTGACAGAATTTCTGACCATTCGCGGCTGTCATCGATTCTAAGTGGCCGATAGCGAGGCTGCTGGGGGTGTCGAACGCGTGTCATCCCAATATGTGATGCTTCCCGGCTCGATACTCCGTCTCCCAACGTCTCCTTCACGCAATCTCTTACACATACGTATATTGGCTAACTTATATTACCCCAAGCAGTCACGTACACGATTGTACATACACGTACTGACGTACAGGCAACATCAATACACATCTTCACATGTCAGTATGATAAGGTCCAGGATGCCACAGCTCCTGACGGGGACCAGGAGCTGTATCTCGACCCCAGAGAGCACTTTTTGAACATAAACAGGAAAACTACAGTAGACCTACTGGCCCATGCTAGGCAGATCTAACTCACACAAACTTGTTGCACTCATCTACAACTCTACTGACATACCATCACCTCCCTATATCCTTTCTAATCTATATTTCTTTAAATATTTTCTAAATCTAAATCTATACTGTACTCTCTTTGCTATCCATCAACCACTGCTGAAACTATAGTTTGTGGGAGATAACACCTGGGAGTACTGTGGGAGATAACACCTGGGAGTACTGTGGGAGATAACACCTGGGAGTACTGTGGGAGATAACACCTGGGAGTACTGTGGGAGATAACACCTGGAGTACTGTGGGAGATAACACCTGGGAGTACTGTGGGAGATAACACCTGGGAGTACTGTGGGAGATAACACCTGGGAGTACTGTGGGAGATAACACCTGGGAGTACTGTGGGAGATAACACCTGGGAGTACTGTGGGAGATAACACCTGGGAGTACTGTGGGAGATAACACCTGGGAGTACTGTGGGAGATAATACCTGGGAGTATTGTGGGAGATAACACCTGGGAGTATTGTGGGAGATAACACACGGTAGTATTGTGGGAGATAACACCTAGGAGTACTGTGGGAGATAACACCTGGGAGTACTGTGGGAGATAACACCTGGGAGTACTGTGGGACATAACACCTGGGAGTATTGTGGGAGATAACACACGGTAGTATTGTGGGAGATAACACCTGGGAGTATTGTGGGAGATAACACCTGGGAGTATTGTGGGAGATAACACCTGGGAGTACTGTGGGAGATAACACCTGGGAGTATTATGGGAGATAACGCCTGGGAGTACTGTGGGAGATAACATCTGGGAGTATTGTGGGAGATAACACACGGTAGTATTGTGGGAGATAATACCTGGGAGTATTGTGGGAGATAACACACGGTAGTATTGTGGGAGATAACACCTGGGAGTATTGTGGGAGATAACACACGGTAGTATTGTGGGAGATAACACCTGGGAGTATTGTGGGAGATAACACACGGTAGTATTGTGGGAGATAACACCTGGGATTATTGTGGGAGATAACACACGGTAGTATTGTGGGAGATAACACACGGTAGTATTGTGGGAGATAACACCTGGGAGTATTGTGGGAGATAACATATGGTAGTATTGTGGGAGATAACACCTGGGAGTACTGTGGGAGATAACACACGGTAGTATTGTGGGACATAACACCTGGGAGTATTGTGAGAGATAACACACGGTAGTATTGTGGGAGATAACACCTGGGAGTATTGTGGGAGATAACACATGGTAGTATTGTGGGAGATAACACCTGGGAGTATTGTGGGAGATAACACATGGTAGTATTGTGGGAGATAACACATGGTAGTATTGTGGGAGATAACACCTGGTAGTATTGTGGGAGATAACACATGGTAGTATTGTG
Organism: Cherax quadricarinatus; assembly: GCF_026875155.1. NCBI lineage: Eukaryota > Metazoa > Arthropoda > Malacostraca > Decapoda > Parastacidae > Cherax > Cherax quadricarinatus. Next base: position 21,501,181 of record NC_069481.1, on the reverse strand, counting down.
GGAGATAACACCTGGTAGTATTGTGGGAGATAACACATGGTAGTATTGTGGGAGATAACACCTGGGAGTATTGTGGGAGATAACACCTGGGAGTATTGTGGGAGATAACACCTGGGAGTATTGTGGGAGATAACACCTGGTAGTATTGTGGGAGATAACACCTGGGAGTATTAAGGGAGATAACACCTGGGAGTATTGTGGGAGATAACACCTGGGAGTATTGTGGGAGATAACACCTGGGAGTATTGTGGGAGATAACACCTGGGAGTATTGTGGGAGATAACACCTGGTAGTATTGTGGGAGATAACACCTGGGAGTATTGTGGGAGATAACACCTGGTAGTATTGTGGGAGATAACACCTGGGAGTATTGTGGGAGAAATAAGTAGTAAGAAAGTAGCCACAGCGGCGGCATCACAGTGATACAGTAATAATAACCGATATGTCCGTATTCTCCACTCTCTCTCTCTCTCTAACAAGATAACATCCATTGGTGTGTTATGTTTGTATAAACAACATAACACAAGGTGTTTGTTTTGTCTTGAAGAAAAAGCAAGATAACACATCATGTTAAACTTTGCCTCAAACATTCGGAGTTAAACGTGATAAACTAGTTCATTATCCACATAATTATCGTCGTTATACACCATCTGGCATTCATTCGTGAGCGGTAAACCCGCAAGACTTACGTACCTGGGCAATGGTAGGTGGTGAGGATTGACCCCTATACCTGATTTTTTCAGGGGGTCAGCGCCCCCATTCTCCTGGTGGAGTAGGAGACCAGGTTGTGTGGACACACTCGACTTGGTAGACCAGAGACCAGGTCAAGTGTGGACACACTCGACTTGGTGGACCAGAGACCAGGTCAACTGTGGACACGCTTGACTTGGTGGACCAGAGACCAGGTCAAGTGTCGACACACTCGACTTGGTGGACCAGAGACCAGGTCAACTGTGGACACGCTTGACTTGGTGGACCAGAGACCAGGTCAACTGTGGACACGCTTGACTTGGTGGACCAGAGACCAGGTCAAGTGTGGACACACTCGACTTGGTGGACCAGAGACCAGGTCAACTGTGGACACGCTTGACTTGGTGGACCAGAGACCAGGTCAAGTGTGGACACGCTTGACTTGGTGGACCAGAGACCAATTGTGAACACACTTGACCTGGTGTTCACTTGAAGAAAGTGAACATAAATAATGTAAATACACTTAGGAGTGACCATGTTTTGTCAGAAATAACTAAAGCAGAAGTAACACTAGAAGCAGCAGTAATACTAGCATCTGCAGCAGTAGCAGCAGCAGTAATACTAGCATCTGCAGCAGTAGCAGCAGCAGCAATACTAGCATCTGCAGCAGTAGCAGCAGCAGTAATACTAGCATCTGCAGCAGTAGCAGCAGCAGCAGTAATACTAGCATCTGCAGCAGTAGCAGCAGCAGTAATACTAGCATCTGCAGCAGTAGCAGCAGCAGTAATACTAGCATCTGCAGCAGTAGCAGCAGCAGTAATACTAGCATCTGCAGCAGTAGCAGCAGCAGTAATACTAGCATCTGCAGCAGTAGCAGCAGCAGTAATACTAGCATCTGCAGCAGTAGCAGCAGCAGTAATACTAGCATCTGCAGCAGTAGCAGCAGCAGTAATACTAGCATCTGCAGCAGTAGCAGCAGCAGCAATACTAGCATCTGCAGCAGTAGCAGCAGCAACAATACTAGCATCTGCAGCAGTAGCAGCAGCAGTAATACTAGCATCAGCAGCAGCAATACTAGCATCTGCAGCAGTAGCAGCAGCAGCAATACTAGCATCTGCAGCAGTAGCAGCAGCAGTAATACTAGCGTCTGCAGCAGTAGCAGCAGCAGTAATACTAGCATCTGCAGCAGTAGCAGCAGCAGCAATACTAGCATCTGCAGCAGTAGCAGCAGCAGCAATACTAGCATCTGCAGCAGTAGCAGCAGCAGTAATACTAGCATCTGCAGCAGTAGCAGCAGCAGTAATACTAGCATCTGCAGCAGTAGCAGCAGCAGCAATACTAGCATCTGCAGCAGTAGCAGTAATACTAGCATCTGCAGCAGTAGCAGCAGCAGTAATACTAGCATCTGCAGCAGTAGCAGCAGCAGTAATACTAGCATCTGCAGCAGTAGCAGCAGCAGCAATACTAGCATCTGCAGCAGTAGCAGCAGTAGTAATACTAGCATCTGCAGCAGTAGCCGCAGCAGTAATACTAGCATCTGCAGCAGTAGCCGCAGCAGTAATACTAGCATCTGCAGCAGTAGCAGCAGCAGTAATACTAGCATCTGCAGCAGTAGCAGCAGCAGTAATACTAGCATCTGCAGCAGTAGCAGCAGCAGTAATACTAGCATCTGCAGCAGTAGCAGCAGCAGTAATACTAGCATCTGCAGCAGTAGCAGCAGCAGCAATACTAGCATCTGCAGCAGTAGCAGCAGCAGCAGCAGCAATACTAGCATCTGCAGCAGTAGCAGCAGCAGCAGCAGCAATACTAGCATCTGCAGCAGTAGCAGCAGCAGTAATACTAGCATCTGCAGCAGTAGCAGCAGCAGTAATACTAGCATCTGCAGCAGTAGCAGCAGCAGTAATACTAGCATCTGCAGCAGTAGCCGCAGCAGTAATACTAGCATCTGCAGCAGTAGCAGCAGCAGTAATACTAGCATCTGCAGCAGTAGCAGCAGCAGCAATACTAGCATCTGCAGCAGTAGCAGCAGCAGTAATACTAGCATCTGCAGCAGTAGCAGCAGCAGTAATACTAGCATCTGCAGCAGTAGCAGCAGCAGTAATACTAGCATCTGCAGCAGTAGCAGCAGCAGCAATACTAGCATCTGCAGCAGTAGCAGCAGCAGTAATACTAGCATCTGCAGCAGTAGCAGCAGCAGTAATACTAGCATCTGCAGCAGTAGCAGCAGCAGTAATACTAGCATCTGCAGCAGTAGCAGCAGCAGTAATACTAGCATCTGCAGCAGTAGCCGCAGCAGTAATACTAGCATCTGCAGCAGTAGCAGTAATACTAGCATCTGCAGCAGTAATACTAGCATCTGCAGCAGTAATACTAGCATCTGCAGCAGTAGCCGCAGCAGTAATACTAGCATCTGCAGCAGTAGCAGTAATACTAGCATCTGCAGCAGTAGCAGTAATACTAGCATCTGCAGCAGTAGCAGTAATACTAGCATCTGCAGCAGTAGCAGTAATACTAGCATCTGCAGCAGTAGCAGCAGCAGTAATACTAGCATCTGCAGCAGTAGCAGTAATACTAGAATCTGCAGCAGTAGCAGTAATACTAGCATCTGCAGCAGTAGCAGTAATACTAGCATCTGCAGCAGTAGCAGTAATACTAGCATCTGCAGCAGTAGCAGCAGCAGTAATACTAGCATCTGCAGCAGTAGCAGTAATACTAGCATCTGCAGCAGTAATACTAGCATCTGCAGCAGTAATACTAGCATCTGCAGCAGTAGCAGTAATACTAGCATCTGCAGCAGTAGCAGTAATACTAGCATCTGCAGCAGTAGCAGTAATACTAGCATCTGCAGCAGTAGCAGTAATACTAGCATCTGCAGCAGTAGCAGTAATACTAGCATCTGCAGCAGTAGCAGCAGCAGTAATACTAGCATCTGCAGCAGTAGCAGTAATACTAGCATCTGCAGCAGTAGCAGTAATACTAGCATCTGCAGCAGTAGCAGTAATACTAGCATCTGCAGCAGTAGCAGCAGCAGTAATACTAGCATCTG
>NC_069481.1:21464945-21492445 GCF_026875155.1 Cherax quadricarinatus | reverse complement strand
GATCCGTCAACACTACGACCAGCACTACGATCCGTCAACACTACGACCAGCACTACGATCCGTCAACGCTACAACCAGCACTACGAGCCATCAACGCTACAACCAGCGCTACGAGCCATCAACGCTACAACCAGCGCTATGATCCGTCAACGCTACGACCAACACTACGATCCGTCAACACTACGACCAGCACTACGATCCGTCAACACTACGACCAGCACTACGATCCGTCAACACTACAACCAGCGCTACGATCCGTCAATGCTACGACCAGCGCTACGATAAAACCCCAGCAGATGTCCAGGAGTCGTGCGTGAGTGTGGGCGTGTGACTGACATCAACTAGCGCTATCACGCCCACACACCCACCCAGGATACCTTCGACACGTGTCTGTCAGAGGACACGTCTGTCAGACAGCATCCCTGGTAGCGTCTATCAGACAGCATCCCTGGTAGCGTCTATCAGAGAGCATCCCTAGTAGCGTCTATCAGACAGCATCCCTAGTAGCGTCTATCAGACAGTATCCCTAGTAACATCTATTAAACAGCATCCCTAGTAACGTCTATCAGACAGCATCCCTGGTAGCGTCCTGAGAGATGCAGTCTCTCTTCATCTCCACACATCAGGTATCCCCAGGGGGATACAGTGGACCTTCAGGTATCCCCTGGGGATACAGACCTTCAGTTATCCCCGTTTAAAGTTGTAAATTTTAATTCTCTTACAATTCTAGAACGACTCATCCTATCGGCTTCAAACTCTCAACACCTGTGCACGGTAACTAGGACCAAATTCTTGGAACAAGTGGCCTCTCCAGGTGCCCTATGAACAAAGTTGTTAAACACATTCCTAGCATCCTGGAACGGCTGGGATAACTTCCACAAAAACTTGTGAGTGCTTCTTCCGATCGTTTTTAAACCTTCAGCACATCAATTCATGCCGCACTCTGTACTATTCCAATCGCATGCAATGAGGCCCAGCCGACTGGGGTTAGGAGATACAGGGATACAGTAAGATTTACCTGTTATCTTATAACTAGAATCTGACAGGCGGATTTCAAGTGAAAATGATCCAGAAGGATTTTTGAGTGACCTGGTGACCTTTCTGAGTGACCTTTTGACCTCTGTGTGACTAGTGACTTTTCTGAGTGACCTAGTAACCTTTCCAAGTGACCTGGTGACCTTTGAGTGACCTAGTGACCTTTCTGAGTGACCTAGTAACCTAAGTAATTTAGTGACCTTTCTGAGTGGCCTAGTAACCTAAGTAATCTAGTGACCTGAGTGACCTTTGTGTGACTAGTGGTCTTTCTGAGGGACTTAAGTAACCTAACGACCTTTGTGTGACCTATGTGACCTTTCTGAATAACCTAGCGACTTTTTAAGTGACCTACTTACCTTTCTGAGTAACCTAGTGACCTTTCCGAGTGACCCAGTGACCTGTGAGTGATCTAGTGACCTAGTGAACTTAATGACCTTTCCATCTAAACAATGACCTTGACCTCGAATGACCTTAAAGTCATCAAACTTAGCTTCCTCCAGCCTTTAAAACCTTCATTAGTGACCATATGACCTTTAACCCCCCCTTCACCCATACCCCCCCCAGCTCTGTCTCTACACATACGGATACATAGGTGAAAAATACATATATAGAGAAGAATACAGGTAAAGTATACAAGCCAGCAGGAACATACACACTTTGGGATTTGTGTGTATGAAGGGAGAGGAGAAAACGTGATGAAGATGGTGTAGAGGAGACTTAGAGAGAATTATGGTAAAGGTCGTGTGATAATGTTGAGAGAGAGAGAGAGAGAGAGAGAGCTGTCAGAATAATCAAATACACCCATTCTCTTCTTTCTCTTCCACTCCCTTACATCTACCCCTCCCCCCTCTCTCTCCTTCCCACCCCTCCACTAATTCTCCCCTCAACACACAACATAAACTATCATCAGTGTCGTAATGACCAGTGTACCACTGTAGCGGCATCCACTGTACCAGTACTGCTTACTACTACTGTTGCTGCTGCTACTACTGCTACTACTACTACTACTACTACTACTGCTACTACTACCACCATTACTACTACTACCACTACTACTACTACTACCACCACTACTACTACTACTGCTACTACCACCACTACTACTACTACTACTACTACCACTACTACTATTACTACTACTACTACTACCACTACTACTACCACTATTACTACCACTACTACTACCACTATTACTACTACTACTACCACTACTACTACCACTATTACTACCACTACTAGTACCACTACCACCACCACTACTACTACTACTAACAGACACCACATTCACACACACACACAGATACAATAACATCACACATTATCTTACAATAACCATTACTACTACTACCACTACTACCACTACTACTACTACTTCTACTACTACTAACAGACACCACATTCACACACACACACAGATACAATAACATCACACTATCTTACAATAACCATTACTACTACTACCACTACTACTACTACCACTACTACTACTACCACTACTACTACTACTACTACTACTACTAACAGACACCACATTCACACACACACATACAAGAACATCACACTATCTTACAATAACCATCTCTATTTACTAACCCACACTGGACAGGCAGCTGAAGTCAGTACCTGACCAACCGGGCTGTGGTTCGTACGTCAGTTTGCATGAGACCAGCAGTAGCAGCCTGGTTGATCAGGCCCTGATCCACCATGAAGCCTGGTCTCAAACCGAACCACGGGGGCGTTGACCCCCGTAACCCTCTCCAGGTAAACTCCAGGTATGTTTGACATTATCCTCATTACACTACTGATGTCTGCCAGCTCAAGTTAACACTCCACTACTGTAGCTCCAGATATACTCCAAGTATAGCAGCATCAGAACCAGTAGATGCGAGAGTAGCAGCAGCAGTAACAGCAGCAGTAGCAGTAACAGCAGCAGTAACAGCAGCAGCAGTAACAGCAGCAGCAGTAACAGCAGCAGTAACAGTAACAGCAGCAGTAGCAGTAACAGTAACAGCAGCAGTAGCAGTAACAGCAGCAGCAGCAGTAACAGCAGCAGCAGTAACAGCAGCAGCTGCTGTTACAGCAGTAGCACTGGTATATAAGGAGGAGAGCAACAGCAGTAACAGGAACTAACAGCAGGGGCATAGAAAGGACACAGAACTAGCCCTGAGGGACGCCCCTCGCTCATAAATGTCACCATCAAGACCGTCAGGAGATGATGACACAACCAGACACTCACTACGGACACGTGTAAAACCAATAATAATAATAATAATAATAATAATAGTAATAAACAGCCTTTGTGTGTGCACTCACCTATTTGTGGTTGCAGGGGTTGAGCCATAGCTCCTGGCCCCGCCTCTTCTCTGAATGCTACTGGGTCCTCTCCCTGCTCCATGAGCTTTATCAAACCTCGTCTTAAAACTGTGTATGGTTCCCGCCTCCACTACCTCACTTGCTAGGCTATTCCACAGCCTGACAACTCTGACTGAAGAAATACTTCCTAACATCCCTTTGATTCATCTGAGTCTTCAACTTCCAATTGTGACCCCTTGTTTCTGTGTCCCATCTATGGAACATCCTGTTCTCTGTCCACCTTGTCTATTCCATGCAGTATTTTGTATGTCGTTATCATGTCTCCCCTGACCCTCTTGTCCTCCAGTGTCGTCAAGCCAATTTTCCTTAATCTTTCTTCGTAGGACAATCCCCTAGCTCTGGGACTAGTCTTGTTGCAAACCTTTGCACTTTCTCTAATTTCTCGACGTTTTTGACCAGGTGTGGATTCCAAACTGGTGCTGCGTACTCCAGTATGGGCCTGACGTACGTGTGTGTGTACTCACCTAGTTGAGGTTGCAGGGGTCGAGTCCGAGCTCCTCTGTGTGTGTGTGTGTGTGTGTGTGTGTGTGTGTGTGTGTGTGTGTGTGTGTGTGTGTGTGTGTGTGTGTGTGTGTGTCCTGGGCATAGGTCTGAACAGCCTCCCTCAAGACACGTCAAATAGGTCTGGATGGACCATTTAGGGAATGGATTGTAAAGGGAGGGGGAGGGTGACCATTGTTAGTGAGGGAGGGGGTCAGTGGGTGAAGGAAGGGGTGGTAATGGGAGGGGGAGTTAGGGAGGGGGTCAGTGGGTGAAGGGAAAGGGGGGGTAATGGAGGGGGAGTTAGGGGGGGGTCAGTGGGTGAAGGAAGGGGTGGTAATGGGAGGGGGAGATAGGGAGGGGAGGGGGGAATGAGGTGAAGGTACTCAGGAAGATATAAAGAATTTTACAGACAAATTTAAGATTTGAGTGTTTGTAGTTGTGGTGGTGATGTGGTTGTTGTGGTGGTGATGGTGGTTGTGGGGGTGATGGTGTTGTTGTGGTTTGGTGGTGGTGGTTGTTGTGGTGGTGATGGTGGTTGTTGTGGTGGTGGTGGTTGTTGTGGTGGTGGTGGTTGTTGTGGTGGTGGTGGTTGTTGTGGTGGTGATGGTGGTTGTTGTGGTGGTGATGGTGGTTGTTTGTGGTGGTGATGGTGGTTGTTGTGGTGGTGGTGGTGGTTGTTGTGGTGGTGATGGTGGTTGTTGTGGTGGTTGTTGTGGTGGTGGTGGTTGTGGTGGTGATGGTGGTTGTTGTGGTGGTGATGGTGGTTGTTGTGGTGGTGGTGGTGGTGGTGGTTGTTGTGGTGGTGGTGGTTGTTGTGGTGATGGTGGTTGTTGTGGTGGTGGTGGTGGTTGTTGTGGTGGTGATGGTGGTTGTTGTGGTGGTGGTTGTCGTGGTGATGGTGGTTGTTGTGGTGGTGGTGGTGGTTGTGGTGGTGGTGGTGGTGGTTGTTGTGGTGATGGTGGTTGTGGTGATGATGGTGGTTGTGGTGATGATGGTTGTTGTGGTGATGGTGGTTGTTGTGGTGATGGTGGTTGTTGTGGTGGTGATGGTGGTTGTTGTGGTGGTGGTGGTGGTGGTTGTTGTGGTGATGGTGGTTGTTGTGGTGGTGATGGTGGTTGTTGTGGTGGTGGTGGGGTGGTTGTTGTGGTGATGATGGTTGTTGTGGTGGTGATGGTGGTTGTTGTGGTGGTGGTGGTGGTTGTTGTGGTGATGGTGGTTGTTGTGGTGATGGTGGTTTGTGGTGGTGATGGTGGTTGTGGTGATGGTGGTTGTGGTGATGATGGTTGTTGTGGTGGTGATGGTGGTTGTTGTGGTGGTGGTGGTTGTGGTGGTGATGGTGGTTGTTGTGGTGGTGATGGTGGTTGTGGTGGTGATGGTGGTTGTTGTGGTGGTGATGGTGGTTGTGGTGATGAGTGGTGGTTGTGGTGATGAGGTGGGTTGTGGTGATGATGGTTGTTGTGGTGGGGGATGGGTGGTTGTTGTGGTGGTGATGGTGGTTGGTATGTGTTGTGGATGGTGGTGTGGTGGAGGTGTTGGTGTGATGGTGGTGTGTGGTGTGATGGTGGTGGGTGGTGAGGGGTTGTGGTGATGGTGGTTGTGGTGGTGATGTGTTGTGGGGGTGATGGTGTGTGTGTGGGGTGTGGTGGTGATGTGGTTGTGGTGATGAGGTTGTTGGGGTGTGAGGTTGTTGGGGTGGTGATGGGGTTGTGGTGGTGATGGTGGTTGGGGGGGTGTGGTTTGTGGTGTGAGGGTGGTTGGGTGATATGGTGGTTGGGGTGATGATGGTTGTTGTGGTGGTTTTGGGGGTTTGTTGGGGTGGTGAGGGTGGTTGGGTGGTAAGGGGGGTTGTGGTGGTGTGATGGTGGTTTTTGTGGTGGGGGTGGTGACTGGAGTAGTGTTGGTGGGGATGGTGAGAAATAAAAGGTAATAAGGCAAGGAGATTAGAGAGAGAGAGAGAGGAGAGGGAAAAGAGGAGGAGAAGAGGAGAGAGAGAGAGAGAGTTTCATTTTCCCAAACCAAAGGTGATTAACGAGGGATAATTAACCCAGCTGTAAACATCACCTGCTTGTAGAGTGCTTTGATTACCAGGCTGGGGCTAATTATCCTGGACGAATTGTAAATTACTGGTATTTAACCAGGCGTGCTGCTGTGGCCCGTGGTCCAAGAACCCCAAGCCTTTTATCTGGAGGGTGGGGGTACTTGTCCAGTTTCTTTTTGGTTCCAGCAGGTTTTTTTTTGAAGACTTTTACACATGTTCCACAGTGTTTCTTCTGAAGACTTTACACTTTTCCAGCAGGGTTTTTTCTTGAAGACTTTTTACACTTGTTCCCGCAGGTTTCTTCTTTAAGACTTGTCACTTGTTCCAGCAGTGTTTCTTCTTTAAAGACTTGTACACTTGTTCCGCAGTTTTCTTCTTGAAGACTTTTAACTTGTTCCCGCGTGTTTCTTTTTGAAGATTTTACACTTGTTCCGCATGTTTCTTCTTGAAACTTTACACTTGTCCAGCAGTGTTTTTTCTTGAAAACTTTTAACTTGTTCCAGCAGTGTTTTTCTTTAAGACTTTTACACTTGTTTTAGTAGTGTTTTTTTCTTGGCTGGTGGCTAAAGCTCCCGCTTTACACACGGAGGGCCCGGGGTTTGATTGGCGGGTGGAAACATTTTGACACGTTTCCCTTTCACCTGTTGTCCGTTCACCTAGCAGCAAATGGTACCCGGGGGTTAGTCGACTGGGGTGGGTGACCTGGGGGGCAAGATTAAGGACCCAATGGAAATAAGTTAGCAGTCCCCCGATGACGCACTGACTTTCTTGGGTTATCCGGGTGGCTAACCCCCCGGGGTTAAAAAAACCGAACGAAATCTTTTCTTTTCATTGAAAACTTGTTCCAGCAGTGTTTCTTCTTGAAGACTTTTACACTTGTTCCAGTGTTTTCTTCTTGAAACTTGTCACTGTTCCAGCAGTTTTTTCTTCTTGAAAACTTTTACACTTGTTCCAGCAGTGTTTCTTTTTGAAGACTTTTACACTTGTTCGCAGTGGTTTTTTCTTGAAAACTGTACACTTGTTCCAGCATGTTTCTTTTTTGAAGATTTTACACTTGTTCCAGCCGTGTTTTTTTTTGAAGCTTTTAAATTGTTCCGCAGTGTTTCTTTTTGAAACTTTACACTTTTTCCGCAGTGTTTCTTCTGAAGATTGACACTTGTTCCAGCATGTTTCTTCTTGAAGACTTGTACACTTGTTCCAGCAGTGTTTCTTCTTGAAGACTTGTACACTTGTTCCAGCAGTGTTTCTTCTGAAGACTTGTACACTTGTTCCAGCAGTGTTTCTCTTGAAGACTTGTATCACTTGTTCCAGCAGTGTTTCTTCTTGAAGACTTGTACACTTGTTCCAGCAGTGTTTCTTCTTGAAGACTTGTACACTTGTTCCAGCAGTGTTTCTTCTTGAAGACTTTGTACACTTGTTGCCAGCATGTATCTTCTTGAAGACTTGTACACTTGTTCCAGCACGTGTTTCTTCTTGAAGACTTGTACACTTGTTCCAGCAGTGTTTCTTCTTGAAGACTTGTACACTTGTTCCAGCATGTTTCTTCTTGAAGACTTGTAACACTTGTTCCAGCAGTGTTTCTTCTTGAAGACTTGTACACTTTGTTCCAGCAGTGTTTCTTCTTGAAGACTTGTACACTTGTTCCAGCAGTGTTTCTTCTTGAAGACTTGTACACTTGTTCCAGCAGTGTTTCTTCTTGAAGACTTGTATCACTTGTTCCAGCAGTGTTTCTTCTTGAAGACTTGTACACTTGTTCCAGCAGTGTTCTTCTCTTGAAGACTTGTACACTTGTTCCAGCAGTGTTTCTTTCTTGAAGACTTGTACACTTGTTCCAGCAGTGTTTCTTCTTGAAGACTTGTACACTTGTTCCAGCAGTGTTTCTTCTTGAAGCCCTTGTACACTTGTTCCAGCAGTGTTTCCTTCTTGAAGACTTGTACACTTGTTCCAGCAGTGTTTCTTCTTGAAGACTTGTACACTTGTTCCAGCAGTGTTTCTTCTTGAAGACTTGTACACTTGTTCCAGCAGTGTTTCTTCTTGAAGACTTCTACACTTGTTCCAGCAGTGTTTCCTTCTTGAAGACTTGTACACTTGTTCCAGCAGTGTTTCTTCTTGAAGACTTGTACACTTGTTCCAGCAGTGTTTCTTCTTGAAGATTTGTACACTTGTTCCAGCAGTGTTTCTTCTTGAAGACTTCTACACTTGTTCCAGCAGTGTTTCTTGATATCTTCTGGTAAGGTGATGAATAGTTTTAAACCACGAATGTTGATACAGTGTTCCCTTATTGTGCCCAGGGTACCCCTATTTTTCACTGGGTTTATTTTACACTACCTCCCATATCTCTCACTCCAGCATGCTATAGCAGTGTATAGATCTGGGATAAGACTAAGAATCTTCCTGTACAACTCAGACTGATACTTCTGAAGTCTCCGAGTGTAGCAACACACTCCTGGTGATCCCACAATCTATCATATAGAATAGTGTAGCAACACACTGCCGGTGTTTCCACAATGTAACTATCATACAGAATAGTGTAGCAACACACTGCTAGTGTTCCCACAATGTAACTATCATACAGAATAGTGTAGCAACACACTGCTGGTGTTCCCATTTTGATGAAGTTAAAAGTCTACACGCTTAGGGATGTCAGAAGCCTCGACCCTATGCTCTCTCCACCGGGACCCACACAAATAGTAACCATTGGCAAAAAATATGACCCCGTGACCTCCACCTCTGACCTTTATTAGAAAAAATGACCTCACGCTTGACCTGAGCCAGTGTGTGTGTGTCCCCTGTGTCCAGTGGTAGGCGTTCTGCACACACACACACACACACACACACACACACACACACACACACACACAACACACACACACACACACACACACACACACATCATAGCAGTTACAGAAACAAAACTCATGGAGACAATAACAGATGCAATCTTCCCACCAGGATACGAGATCATGAGGAAAGATAGAAGGGGCAGGGGGGGAGGTGGGGTTGCTCTGCTCGTAAAAAACAGATGGAAATTCGAGAAAATGAAGGAATAGATGAGACGGGAGAAATGGAAGGAATAGATGAGACGGGAGAAAGAGACTACATAGCAGGTACACTTCAGTCTGGGGAACACAAAGTTGTCATTGCAGTGATGTATTAAACCACCACAGAACTGCAGGAGGCCAAGAGAGGAATATGAAGAGAGCAACAGAGCAATGGTGGACACACTTGCTGAGGTGGCAAGAAGAGCTCACTCCAGCAGAGCAAAGTTGCTGGTTATGGGGGATTTCAACCACAGGAAGATTGACTGGGAAAACCTGGAGCCCCCATGGGGTTCCCGAAACATGGAGAGCCAGGATGTTGGACGTGGTGCTGGAAAACCTCATGCACCAACAGTTAAGGACACTACCAGAGTGAGAGGGGAGGATGAACCAGCAAGATTGGGGCCTTGTGTTCACCCTGGGCAGCTCAGATATTGAGGACATCAAGTATAGAGGTCCCCTAGGACTAGCGACCACGTGGTTCTGTGCTTTGAATACATAGTAGAGCTGCAAGTGGAGAGAATAACAGGAGTTGAATGGGAAAAGCCTGACTATAAAAGAGGGGACTACATAGGGTTGAAGAACTTCCTGCAGGAGGTCCAGTGGGACAGAGAACTGGCAGGAAAGCCAGTAAATGAAATGATGGAATATGTAACAACAAAATGCAAGGAGGCAGTGGAAAGGTTTATTCCCAAGGGCAACAGTAACAACGGGAAGACCAGAACGAGCCCCTGGTTTACCCGATGGTGTAAGGAGGCAAAAACAAAATGCAATAGAGAATGGAAAAAGTACAGAAGGCAGAGAACACACGAAAATAGGGAGATCAGTCGCAGAGCCAGGAATGAGTACGCACAGGTAAGGAGGGAGGCCCAGCGACAGTATGAAAATGACATAGCATCGAGAATCAAGACTGACCCGAAACTGTTGTATAGCCACATCAGGAGGAAGACAACAGTCAAAGACCAGGTGATCAGATTAAGGACAGAAGGTGGAGAACTCACAAGAAATGATCAGGAGGTATGTGAGGAGCTGAACAGGAGATTTAAGGAAGTTTTTACAGTAGAGACAGGAAGGGCTGTGGGAAGACAGCACAGAAGGGAACATCAAGAGGGAATATACCAACAAGTGTTGGATGACATACGAACAACTGAGGAGGAGGTGAAGAAGCTCTTAAGTGACCTTGACACCTCAAAGGCGATGGGACCGGACAACATCTCCCCATGGGTCCTTAGAGAAGGAGCAGAGATGCTGTGCGTGCCTCTAACCACAATCTTCAACACATCCCTTGAAACTGGGCAACTACCTGAGAAATGGAAGACAGCTAATGTAGTCCCCATATTTAAGAAAGGAAACAGAAACGAGGCACTAAACTACAGACCTGTGTCTCTGACATGTATTGTGTGCAAAGTCATGGAGAAGATTATCAGGAGGAGAGTGGTCGAACACCTGGAAAGGAACAAGATTATAAATGAAAACCAGCATGGGTTCATGGAAGGCAAATCTTGTATCACAAACCTCCTGGAGTTTTATGACAAGGTAACAGAAGTAAGACACGAGAGAGAGGGGTGGGTAGATTGCGTTTTCCTAGACTGCAGGAAGGCCTTTGACACAGTCCCCCACAAGAGATTAGTGCAGAAGCTGGAGGATCAGGCGCACGTAAAAGGGAGGGCACTGCAATGGATAAGGGAATACCTGACAGGGAGGCAGCAACGAGTCATGGTACGTGAAGAGGTATCACAGTGGGCGCCTGTTACGAGCGGGGTCCCACAGGGGCCAGTTCTAGGACCAGTGCTATTTTTGATATATGTGAACATGATGGAAGGAATAGACTCTGAAGTGTCCCTGTTCGCAGATGACGTGAAGTTGATGAGAAGAATTAAATCGGACGAGGATGAGGCAGGACTGCAAAGAGACCTGGACAGGCTGGACATGTGGTCCAGCAACTGGCTTCTCGAATTCAATCCAGCCAAATGCAAAGTCATGAAGATTGGGGAGGGGCAAAGAAGACCGCAGACAGAGTATAGGCTAGGTGGACAAAGACTACAGACCTCACTCAGGGAGAAAGACCTTGGGGTGACCATAACACCGAGCACATCACCGGAGGCACACATCAACCAAATAACCGCTGCAGCATACGGGCGCCTGGCAAACCTGAGAATAGCGTTCCGATACCTTAATAAGGAATCGTTCAAGACACTGTACACTGTGTATGTTAGGCCCATACTGGAGTATGCAGCACCAGTCTGGAACCCACACCTGGTCAAGCAAGTCAAGAAGTTAGAGAAAGTACAAAGGTTTGCAACAAGGCTAGTCCCAGAGCTCAAGGGAATGTCGTACGAGGAAAGGTTAAGGGAAATCGGACTGACGACACTGGAGGACAGAAGGGTCAGGGGAGACATGATAACGACATACAAGATACTGCGGGGAATAGACAAGGTGGACAGAGATAGGATGTTCCAGAGAGGGGACACAGGGACAAGGGGTCACAACTGGAAGCTGAAGACTCAGACGAATCACAGGGACGTTAGGAAGTATTTCTTCAGTCATAGAGTTGTCAGCAAGTGGAATAGCCTAGCAAGTGAAGTAGTGGAGGCAGGAACCATACATAGTTTTAAGAAGAGTTATGACAAAGCTCAGGAAGCAGAGAGAGAGAGGATCCAGTAGCGATCAGTGAAGAGGCGGGGCCAGGAGCTGAGTCTCGACCCCTGCAACCACAATTAGGTGAGTACAATTAGGTGAGTACACACACGCACATGTCAAAGCCAGTCATAGCATGAACCAGTTCAAGAAGACTGCCAAAAAGTGTCTGATGAATGTAGCTACAGAAAGGGAGGGGAATGATTTTCTATTTTTTAGCTAACATACGTGTAAATTTGACCTTATTCCTAGTAATGACCCTCGTATTGTAGATAGTCTTAATGACCCTCGTGTAGTAGTCTTAATGACCCTCGTGTAGTAGATAGTCTTAATGACCCTCGTGTAGTAGATAGTCTTTTTAGTATAATAATAAGATGTTATCTTCATTGTAGAATAATAAGAAAATATTATAACCTTTATATTATAATAATAAGGTAAAAGGACCCCAATGGAAATAAGTCACTCTGTCTGACTTTTTTGGGTTATCCCAGGTTGTCTACACATATGCTGCTATGTATGATAATCTATGTAAGTGTATCTGTGTATATCTGAATAAACTTACACACACACCTGTAAGTCACCTGTGATTACTTCCGCAGGTCTGCGCCCCCGCGATCTGGTCCTAGACCAGGCCTCCTGACTACTGACATGATCGACCAGGCTGTTGGTGATCACCTTTCACAGCCTGGCTGATCAGGAACTACCTTGAACTTATTCAGCTCCCTCTTGAAAGCAGTCAGGGGTCTTGAAGGCAGCCAGGGGTCTTGAAGGCAGCCAGGGGTCTTGAAAGCAGTCAAGGGTCTTGAAGGCAGCCAGGGGTCTTGAAGGCAGTCAGGGGTCTTGAAGGCAGCCAGGGGTCTTGAAGGCAGCCAGGGGTCTTGAAGGCAGCCAGGGGTCTTGAAGGCAGCCAGGGGTCTTGAAGGCAGTCAAGGGTCTTGAAGGCAACCAGGGGTCTTGAAGGCAGCCAGGGGTCTTGAAGGCAGCCAGGGGTCTTGAAGGCAGTCAAGGGTCTTGAAGGCAGTCAAGGGTCTTGAAGGCAGTCAAGGGTCTTGAAAGCAGCCAGGAGTCTTGAAGGCAGCCAGGGGTCTGTTGGTAATTCCCCTTATTCACGTTGGGAGGACTCTGAGAAGTCGTGGTCCCCTTACACTTATTGAGTTCTCAGTGTACTCCTCACTTCCCTGTTTTCCACTGGAGGTGTCGTGGAGGTTCGAAAGGAGATATAATGGTTGAAGATATACACACTTGTTGGATGGTAACACTATATATTGTCAGACTGTGGTAAGGGAGCCCAGCCTGCCTGTAGCTGCCTGGTAGGTCTAAGCGTGGACTGAGGAAGTTACATGGTACTCGCGCACACATGCGCATCACGTGACGTCACACAGTCACTAGGCCTAGTAAAGGATCACATATATAAAACATATGGATGGTACTATGATACTCAGATAAGCTATACAACACATGTAAGGGGATCAGCAACTATGCTGACAGAGGAATCCTGCACTGTCTGCCAAGCCTCTTGTGTTAGATTTCAGTTCTATGTGTTGACAAGTTACTCATCTGTCAACTTTACCAGGTATTCCTACCAACGTTTCCTCACCTCTCATTAGTAACACTAAGTGGCTGGTAACCCCTACCAGTGTTCCACCACTCCCTCATTAGTAACACTAAGTGGCTGGTAACCCCTACCAGTGTTCCACCACTCCCTCATTAGTAATGCTAGGTGGCTGGTAACCCCTACCAGTGTTCCACCACTCCCTCATTAATAATACTAAACGGCTGGTAACCCCTACCAGTGTTCCACCACTCCCTCATTAGTAACACTAAGTGGCTGGTAACCCCTACCAGTGTTCCACCACTCCCTCATTAGTAATATTAAGCGGCTGGTAACCCCTACCAGTGTTCCACCACTCCCTCATTAGTAATACTAAGTGGCTGGTAACCCCTACCAGTGTTCCATTACTCCCTCATTAGTAATGCTAAGCGGTTAGTAACCCCTACCAGTGTTCCACCACTCCCTCATTAGTAATACTAAGTGGCTGGTAACCCCTACCAGTGTTCCACCACTCTCTCATTAGTAATACTAAGTGGCTGGTAACCCCTACCAGTGTTCCACCACTCCCTCATTAGCAATACTAAGTGGCTGGTAACCCCTACCAGTGTTCCATCACTCCCTCATTAGTAATACTAAGTGGCTGGTAACCCCTCCCTGGCTTCCCACACCTCCCCTCCCTCCTTCTTCCCTTCAATATGACCATTCCCCCCCTTTTGCCACTTCCCCTCTCCCCCACCCGTCCCTAAGGGGTGTCCATCAACATGTAAATCTGCAGTGTGCTGGGCGTCTCCCACTGGCCCTCCACTGACAGTGGGTGGAGTTAACCACTGGAGGGAAGTAGAGAGGAAGGGTAAGAGAGAAGAGGACGGGAGAAAGAGGAGAGGTGGAGAACCAGGCTGTGATAGATATGTGGACCAGTGGGTCTCCAGCAGCAACAGCCTGGTTGGCCAGGCTAGCACCAGACGAGCCTGGTTCATATGAGGCCGGGCTCCGGGAGTAGAAAGACTGGAAACTTATCAAAGGTATACCAAAGGTTCCAGGGACACCCCAACACTGGTGGTGCTTCACTACCCCATACAACACTGGTGGTGCTTCACCTCCCCTACAACACTGGTGGTGCTTCACCACCTAATACAACCCTGGTGGTGCTTCACTACCCCATACAACACTGGTGGTGCTTCACTACCCCATACAACACTGGTGGTGCTTCACCTCCCCATACAACACTGGTGGTGCTTCACCACCCCATACAACACTGGTGGTGCTTCACCACCCCATACAACCCTGGTGCTTCACTACCCCATAAAACACTGGTGGTGCTTCACTACCCCATACAATGGTGCTTCACTAGCCCATACAACACTGGTGGTGCTTCACCTCCCCATACAACACTGGTGGTGCTTCACCTCCCCATACAACACTGTTGGTGCTTCACCTCCCCATACAATGGTGCTTCACTAGCCCATACAACACTGGTGGTGCTTCACCTCCCCATACAACACTGGTGGTGCTTCACCTCCCCATACAACACTGGTGGTGCTTCACCTCCCCATACAACACTGGTGCTGCTTCACCTCCCCATACAACACTGGTGCTTCACCTCCCCATACAACACTGGTGGTGCTTCACCTCCCCATACAACACTGGTGGTGCTTCACCATTCCATACAACACTGGTGGTGCTTCACTACTCCATACAACACTGGTGGTGCTTCACCTCCCCATACAACACTGGTGGTGCTTCACCTCCCCATACAACACTGGTGGTGCTTCACCTCCCCATACAACACTGGTGGTGCTTCACCACTCCATACAACACTGGTGGTGCTTCACCTCCCCATACAACACTGGTGGTGCTTCACCTCCCCATACAACACTGGTGGTGCTTCACCACCCCATACAACACTGGTGGTGCTTCATCTCTCCATACAACACTGGTGGTGCTTCACCTCCCCATACAACACTGGTGGTGCTTCACCTCCCCATACAACACTGGTGGTGCTTCACCTCCCCATACAACACTGGTGGTGCTTCACCACTCCATACAACACTGGTGGTGCTTCACCACCCCATACAACACTGGTGGTGCTTCACTACCCCATACAAATACTGGTGGTGCTTCACTACCCCATACAACACTGGTGGTGCTTCACCACCCCATACAACACTGGTGGTGCTTCACCTCCCCATACAACACTGGTGGTGCTTCACCTCCCCATACAACACTGGTGGTGCTTCACCTCCCCATACAACACTGGTGGTGCTTCACCTCCCCATACAACACTGGTGGTGCTTCACCTCCCCATACAACACTGGTGGTGCTTCACCACCCCATGCAATACTGGTGGTGCTTCACTACCCCATACAACACTGGTGGTGCTTCACTACCCCCATACAACACTGGTGGTGCTTCACCACCCCATACAACACTGGTGGTGCTTCACCTCCCCATACAACACTGGTGGTGCTTCACCTCCCCATACAACACTGGTGGTGCTTCACCATTCCATGCAACACTGGTGGTGCTTCACTACCCCATACATCACTGGTGGTGCTTCACTACCCCATACATCACTGGTGGTGCTTCACCTCCCCATACAACACTGGTGGTGCTTCACTACCCCATACAACACTGGTGGTGCTTCACTACCCCATACAACACTGGTGGTGCTTCACTACCCCATACAACACTGGTGGTGCTTCACTACCCCATACAACACTGGTGGTGATTCACCTCCCCATACAACACTGGTGGTGCTTCACCTCCCCATACAACACTGGTGGTGCTTCACCTCCCCATACAACACTGGTGGTGCTTCACTACCCCATACAACACTGGTGGTGCTCCGCCATCCCAATACAACACTGGTGGTGCTTCACCATCCCAATACAACACTGGTGGTGCTTCACCATCCCAATACAACACTGGTGGTTCTTCACCATCCCAATACAACACTGGTGGTGCTTCACCATCCCAATACAACACTGGTGGTTCTTCACCATCCCAATACAACACTGGTGGTGCTTCACCATCCCAATACAACACTGGTGGTGCTCCACCATCCCAATACAACACTGGTGGTGCTTCACCATCCCAATACAACACTGGTGGTGCTCCACCATACAACCTCCGGGAGTTGTCATACCCTGAGATAAGGCCACTGTTTACTCTCCCCTGGGTGAGCACCTGACCACTTGAAATACCTCCTCCACCTCCCTACAGACCACTTAATACCCCCCCCATGCCCTCCACTTAAGAATACAGTAATAAGTATAAAAGTACTGTGTATTAAGTAACATCAAAGGCGCAACATAGAAAGCAATACACTTGTCAAGTTCTAGCAACACACAGACTGGTGTTACTTATGAGTGACTGTAAGAGTGACTTACTCCACATCTCAGTTCCTTACTCTCTTCAGGATGGAGTTAATACCTGATTGGTCTGTTTACCTATTAACTAGAAGCAATATTAACAGTCTTCTGATTGGTCTGTTTACTTATTAACTAGAAGCAATATTAACAGTCTTCTGATTGGTCTACCTATTAACTAGAGACAATATTAACACTGTCTTCTGATTGGTCTGTTTACTTATTAACTAGAAGCAATATTAACGGTCTTCTGATTGGTCTACCTATTAACTAGAGACAATATTAACACTGTCTTCTGATTGGTCTGTTTACCTATTAACTAGAAGCAATATTAACAGTCTTCTGATTGGTCTACCTATTAACTAGAGACAATATTAACACTGTCTTCTGATTGGTCTGTTTACCTATTAACTAGAAGCAATATTAACAGTCTTCTGATTGGTCTACCTATTAACTAGAGACAATATTAACACTGTCTTCTGATTGGTCTCTTTACCTGTTAACTAGAGGTAATATTAATACTGTGTTCTGATTGGCCTGCTAAAGCTTCTGAATGTGAGCTTCAGAGTGGTCCTTGCAACACTGAAGTACCACAAGTGTGGAGTACAACCACTGCTTACTCTAACACTTAGACGAAGTCACTGTGAAAATAGATTATATAACTCATGTCGTACGTCCTCACGGTTAGGTCCCAGACCACGTCTATCAGGTCCTACGTCCCCATGGTCAGGTCTCAGACCAGACCTAGCAGGTCCTACGCCAATGAGCAGTGAGGTGTTAACTGCTGCTGTAAATACTGCTGCAGCTGGTACCTCCATCCCTGTCCCATCTACCTGGTACCTCCCCCACGATACCCCTACGTCATCTCCAGGTAGTAGGATGGTAGACAGCATCAGAGAGGCACTACCCTCCTGTCACATGAGTGGGTAACGAAAAAATATGTTCAATGTTTTGCAAGTGATAATATCAGAACATCTCACCTTCAAGAAGCTAAACAATGTTATTATCGCAACTAGAGAATGATAGGTTGGATAACTAGAACGTTCAAAACAACAGATGCCAAACCAAAGATTCTCTCTAGGCTGGAATATTGCTGTGTGTTAACAGCCTCCTGGTGAGCTGAAAAATGTACAGAGAACCTTCAGACCTGCTATAAACTCAGTCCAGCACCTGAATTACTGGGAGTACTTGAAGCACCTAGACTGTACTCCTTAGAACAGAGGCAAGAAAGATACATCATAATCTACACCTGGAAGATACTGGAGGGATTCGTACCAGACTTGTTCACTTAAATTATTACTTATGAACACAAGAGGCTTGGTAGACGGTGCAGGAGGCTTGGTAGACAGTGCAGGAGGCTTGGCAGACAGTGCAGGAGGCTTGGCAGACAGTGCAGGAGGCTTGGCAGACAGTGCAGGAGGCTTGGCAGACAGTGCAGGAGGCTTGGCAGACGGTGCAGGAGGCTTGGCAGACGGTGCAGGAGGCTTGGTAGACGGTGCAGGAGGCTTGGTAGACAGTGCAGGAGGCTTGGCAGACGGTGCAGGAGGCTTGGTAGACGGTGCAGGAGGCTTGGCAGACGGTGCAGGAGGCTTGGTAGGTGCAGGAGGCTTGACAGACGGTGCAGGAGACTTGGTAGACGGTGCAGGAGGCTTGGCAGATGGTGCAGGAGGCTTGGCAGACGGTGCAGGAGGCTTGGCAGACGGTGCAGGAGGCTTGGTAGAAGGTGCAGGAGGCTTGGCAGACGGTGCAGGAGACTTGGTAGGAGCAGGAGGCTTGGTAGGTGCAGGAGGCTTGGCAGACGGTGCAGGAGGCTTGGCAGACGGTGCAGGAGGCTTGGTAGACGGTGCAGGCTTGGTAGACGGTGCAGGAGGCTTGGCAGACGGTGCAGGAGGCTTGGCAGACGGTGCAGGAGGCTTGGTAGACGGTGCAGGAGGCTTGGTAGACGGTGCAGGAGGCTTGGTAGACGGTGCAGGAGGCTTGGTAGACGGTGCAGGAGGCTTGGTAGACGGTGCAGGAGGCTTGGTAGACGGTGCAGGAGGCTTGGTAGACGGTGCAGGAGGCTTGGTAGACGGTGCAGGAGGCTTGGTAGACGGTGCAGGAGGCTTGGTAGACGGTGCAGGAGGCTTGGTAGACGGTGCAGGAGGCTTGGTAGACGGTGCAGGAGGCTTGGTAGACGGTGCAGGAGGCTTGGAAGACGGTGCAGAAGGCTTGGTAGACGGTGCAGGAGGCTTGGTAGACGGTGCAGGAGGCTTGGAAGACGGTGCAGAAGGCTTGGTAGACGGTGCAGGAGGCTTGGAAGACGGTGCAGGAGGCTTGGTAGACGGTGCAGGAGGCTTGGAAGACGGTGCAGGAGGCTTGGTAGACGGTGCAGGAGGCTTGGTAGACGGTGCAGGAGGCTTGGAAGACGGTGCAGAAGGCTTGGTAGACGGTGCAGGAGGCTTGGTAGACGGTGCAGGAGGCTTGGAAGACGGTGCAGAAGGCTTGGTAGACGGTGCAGGAGGCTTGGAAGACGGTGCAGGAGGCTTGGTAGACGGTGCAGGAGGCTTGGAAGACGGTGCAGGAGGCTTGGTAGACGGTGCAGGAGGCTTGGAAGACGGTGCAGGAGGCTTGGTAGACGGTGCAGGAGGCTTGCCAGACGGTGCAGGAGGCTTGGAAGACGGTGCAGGAGGCTTGGAAGACGGTGCAGGAGGCTTGCCAGACGGTGCAGGAGGCTTGGAAGACGGTGCAGGAGGCCTCCAATGACAAGTAGGTTAGTGTGGAGTACACTGAGAGAGAACTCAATAAGTGTTCACTAAGAACACCACTCAACTCTTTCAAGAGAGAGAGAGAGAGAGAGAGAGAGAGAGAGAGGTGAACTTCTAAACACACAACAAAACAAGCTGTGAAAGGAAAGACAACGACCTGTCTTTGTGAGAGACGTCTCTCTCTCTCTCTCTCTCTCTCAGTGTTTTGACAGCAGATTAGCTCTCAGAATAATACTGCAGCTGTCACTCTGTCTAGACATCACCAAAACTTTTCCAGGTCAACGTATTTTTTTACATTATTTTGTGCATATAGTTTAGTGGTGACACACACGCACATACAGTGATTAGCGACAGAAAGTTCCAGAGTTGGGAGACAGCAACAAGGGGTCACAGCTGGAAGCTGAAGACTCAGATGAGTCACAGGGATGTCAGGAAGCACTTCTTCAGCCATAGAGTTGTCAGGAGGTGGAGCAAACTGGAAAGTGAGGTAGTGAAGGCAGGTACCATACATAGCTTTAATAAGAGGTACGATAAACTTCTTGGAGCAGGGAGAAAGTGGACCTAGTAGCGACTAGTGAAGAAGCGGGGCCAGGAGCTGTGACTCGGCCCCTGCACCCACAATTAGGCGAGTATACACACACACACACACAAATAGGTGTTTACATTCTTCAGAACTCGTCTGTCTCTGATTCTCCCTCTCCTAGACTGCCTGACTCTCCCTCCAGGAGAGTCCCTGGCCACACTAACCACGTGTTGAGTGTCGGGGGTCTGGCAATAACCTAACAACCAGGTGTCTTAGCACCCTTCACATGACCCTCCATCACTCCAGGGAGGGAAGAAGGAGGAGGAGGAGGAGGAAGGGAAGACAGGCTGAAGAGTGAGGTAGCATGGAGGTGGTAGGGGGGCGTGGAGAAGAGAATATAAGGGAGTTCTGCTTTACTAAGGGAGGGGGTTTGAAGGAGGTAGGTGTCCCAGTAATGGAGGTAGAGGGGAAGGGGTGGAAAGCACCTCTGTATCATCTGCAAGCACCTCTGTATCATCTGCAAGCACCTCTGTATCATCCCCTGCAAACACCTCTGCATCATCTCCTGCAAGCACCTCTGCATCATGTCCTCCTGCAAACACCTCTGCATCATCTCCTGCAAGTACCTTTGCATCATGTCCTCCTGCAAGCACCTCTGCATCATGTCCTCCTGCAAGCACCTCTGCATCATGTACTCTTGCAAGCACCTCTGCATCATCTCCTCCTGCAAGCACCTCTGCGTCATCTTCTGCAAGCACCTCTGCATCATGTCCTCCTGGAAGCACCTCTGCATCATCTCCTGGAAGCACCTCTGCATCATCTCCTCCTGGAAGCACTTCTGCATCATCTCCTGGAAGCACTTCTGCATCATCTCCTGGAAGCACCTCTGCATCATGTCCTCCTGGAAGCACCTCATCATCTCCTGGAAGCACCTCTGCATCATCTCCTGGAAGCACTTCTGCATCATGTCCTCCTGGAAGCACGTCTGCATCATCTCCTCCTGGAAACACTTCTGCATCATGTCCTCCTGGAAGCACCTCTGCATCATGTCCTCCTGGAAGCACCTCTGCATCATCTCCTGCAAGCACCTCTGCATCATGTCCTCCTGGAAGCACCTCTGCATCATGTCCTCCTGGAAGCACCTCTGCATGTCCTCCTGGAAGCACCTCTGCATCATGTCCTCCAGGAAGCACTTCTGCATCATGTCCTCCTGGAAGCACCTCTGCATCATGTCCTCCTGGAAGCACCTCTGCATCATGTCCTCCTGGAAGCACCTCTGCATCATGTCCTCCTGGAAGCACCTCTGCATCATCTCCTGCAAGCATCTCTGCATCATGTCCTCCTGGAAGCACCTCTGCATCATCTCCTGCAAGCATCTCTGCATCATGTCCTCCTGGAAGCACCTCTGCATCATCTCCTGCAAGCATCTCTGCATCATGTCCTCCTGGAAGCACTTCTGCATCATCTCCTGCAAGCATCTCTGCATCATGTCCTCCTGGAAGCACCTCTGCATCATCTCCTGCAAGCATCTCTGCATCATGTCCTCCTGGAAGCACTTCTGCATCATCTCCTGCAAGCATCTCTGCATCATGTCCTCCTGGAAGCATTTCTGCATCATCTCCTGCAAGCATCTCTGCATCATGTCCTCCTGGAAGCACCTCTGCATCATCTCCTGCAAGCATCTCTGCATCATGTCCTCCTGGAAGCACTTCTGCATCATCTCCTGCAAGCATCTCTGCATCATGTCCTCCTGGAAGCACTTCCGCATCATCAGGAAGCACCTCTGCATCATCTGCAAGCATCTCTGCATCATGTCCTCCTGGAAGCACTTCTGCATCATCTCCTGCAAGCACCTCTGCATCATCTGGAAGCACCTCTGCATCATGTCCTCCTGGAAGCACTTCTGCATCATCTCCTGGAAGCACCTCTGCATCATCTCCTGCAAGCACCTCTGCATCATGTCCTCCTGGAAGCACCTCTGCATCATGTCCTCCTGGAAGCACCTCTGCATGTCCTCCTGGAAGCACCTCTGCATCATGTCCTCCAGGAAGCACTTCTGCATCATGTCCTCCTGGAAGCACCTCTGCATCATGTCCTCCTGGAAGCACCTCTGCATCATGTCCTCCTGGAAGCACCTCTGCATCATGTCCTCCTGGAAGCACCTCTGCATCATCTCCTGCAAGCATCTCTGCATCATGTCCTCCTGGAAGCACCTCTGCATCATCTCCTGCAAGCATCTCTGCATCATGTCCTCCTGGAAGCACCTCTGCATCATCTCCTGCAAGCATCTCTGCATCATGTCCTCCTGGAAGCACTTCTGCATCATCTCCTGCAAGCATCTCTGCATCATGTCCTCCTGGAAGCACCTCTGCATCATCTCCTGCAAGCATCTCTGCATCATGTCCTCCTGGAAGCACTTCTGCATCATCTCCTGCAAGCATCTCTGCATGTCCTCCTGGAAGCATTTCTGCATCATCTCTGCATCATGTCCTCCTGGAAGCACCTCTGCATCATCTCCTGCAAGCATCTCTGCATCATGTCCTTCTGGAAGCACTTCTGCATCATCTCCTGCAAGCATCTCTGCATCATGTCCTCCTGGAAGCACTTCTGCATCATCAGGAAGCACCTCTGCATCATCTGCAAGCATCTCTGCATCATGTCCTCCTGGAAGCACTTCTGCATCATCTCCTGCAAGCACCTCTGCATCATCTGGAAGCACCTCTGCATCATGTCCTCCTGGAAGCACTTCTGCATCATCTCCTGCAAGCACCTCTGCATCACCTGGAGCACCTCTACATCATGTCCTCCTGGAAGCACTTCTGCATCATCTGGAAGCACCTCTGCATCATGTCCTCCTGGAAGCACTTCTGCATCATCTCCTGCAAGCACCTCTGCATCATCTGGAAGCACCTCTGCATCATGTCCTCCTGGAAGCACTTCTGCATCATCTGGAAGCACCTCTGCATCATCTCCTGGAAGCACCTCTGTATCATCTCCAGTCTTGTTAGGTCAAGTCAGGAACACCAGCAAGCAACACACGAAGACTTAAGACATGCCTGAGGAAGATCACCGACATAATCTTGGCTGTCAAGGCAAAAGTCGAAATTTTTTTCAAATCAGTTCCTGATGAGCCGGGCTGTGGTGCATGCAGGCAGTAGGAGGTTGGTGGGTCAGGCCAGCAACCAGGAAGCCTGGTCTGGGACCGGGTCACACGGAGCGGTGACCTCACCATAATAAGTCACAATAACAGGTCACAACTCAATTTGCCTCAAAGCCTTACCCTTACTGACGAAAGGTCTGTGAAAATGTCAGGAATAATACATTTAGGTCTGGTCTGGGAGCGGGCCGTGGGGGGCGCTGACCCCCGAAAACATTAAACCAGGGGACATTCCTCACTTCCCCTCTTCTACCCACTAAAAAAAATAACCAAGAGTTAGGAAAAACTATGATTATCTTCAACTTACTTCATCCTCATTACTAATACACAGACACTCAGAAACATTAACTCTCTCTCTCTCTCTCTCTCTCTCTCTCTCTCTCTCTCTCTCTCTCTCTCTCACACACTAAAACTATCACCCGCCCAGATTCTATCTTCAACAATTATCATCTATAGTGACCACTGCATATAGTGCATAACTACCACATTTATTAGGACCCCTAATCAGGTGTCCTAACCTAAACTTAAACCTAACCTAACCCATTCTAACTTAGGTAAAAATCCAACAGATACGAGGGACAGTACCAGACCCCAGGTCTCATTATTATCAATGACTGGAGGCAAGAGGCAGTTATATGTATCTGACACACAAGGTCAGAATTCCCCAGGTAATGGTAGTTATGGCTCTCTGGCACGAGGTACGGTGGTACACAGATGGTACACTTATGCTGTGTTAAGATCAGTGCCACCAGTGCCTAGTGTTCAGATCAGTGCTACTAGTGTGTATGTGTTCAGATCAGTGCCACCAGTGCCTGGTGTTCAGATCAGTGCCACTAGTGCCTAGTGTTCAGATCAGTGCCACTAGTGCCTAGTGTTCAGATCAGTGCTACTAGTGTGTATGTGTTCAGATCAGTGCCACCAGTGCCTGGTGTTCAGATCAGTGCCACTAGTGCCTAGTGTTCAGATCAGTGCCACTAGTGCCTAGTGTTCAGATCAGTGCTACTAGTGTGTATGTGTTCAGATCAGTGCCACTAGTGCCTAGTGTTCAGATCAGTGCCACTAGTGCCTAGTGTTCAGATCAGTGCTACTAGTGTGTATGTGTTCAGATCAGTGCCACCAGTGCCTGGTGTTCAGATCAGTGCCACCAGTGCCTGGTGTTCAGATCAGTGCCACCAGTGCCTGGTGTTCAGATCAGTGCCACAAGCGTGGTAAAACACAGCATACATACACTCAAATCAATACACAGGAAGTATATAAATCTATAACTCCAGCTATATACAAAGAGGAGAGTATAACACAGGGGTCACAGACCAATATGGATCCCTAACCGCCCATCATGGGCCCCTGATCGCCCAGTATGGGTCCCTAACCGCCCATCATGGGCCCCTGATCGCCCAGTATGGGTCCCTAACCGCCCATCATGGGCCCCTGATCGCCCAGTATGGGTCCCTAACCGCCCATCATGGGCCCCTGATCGCCCACCATGGGCCCCTGACCGCCCACCATGGGCCCCTGATCGCCCACCATGGGCCCCTGATCGCCCACCATGGGCCCCTGATCGCCCACCATGGGCCCCTGACCACCCACCATGGGCCCCTGACCACCCACCATGGGTTGTACTACTGTATATATCGACAGAACTTTTCCTGTGGGCTCAATCTACAACTTGTTAGATAATGGCTATGTTAAGTCCGGCTCATACTCTCTTCCTTCTCCTCTTCCTTCTCCTCTTTCTCCTCTTCCTTCTCCTCCTCTTACCCTACCCACTCATCTTTACTAATCTGTATGTCAGTGTATGTGATTTACTCACCATTAGTCATAAAAACAAAAAGTAGCACAGCCGTAGGCCTACTGGTCTATTATCAGTAATAAAGGTCGTGCAGCACTCTGGTGTCTCCACTGTATAAACTTTTCGCCTGGACAGTAGGCGTCTTCAGTGGAATATAGAGAAGTCTAAATATGGAGATAAGTGAGGCTGGGAAGAGATCAAGATGAGGGGGTCAGTCCCATCACCAAGACGACCTTCAAGGTTAAGACCCCTCACCAAGCACAAGTCTTGAAGGCACAAGTCTTGAAGGCACAAGTCTTGAAGACACAAGTCTTGAAGACAAAAGTCTTGAAGGCACAAGTCTTGAAGACACAAGTCTTGAAGGCACAAGTCTTGAAGGCACAAGTCTTGAAGGCACAAGTCTTGAAGACACAAGTCTTGAAGACACAAGTCTTGAAGGCACAAGTCCTGAAGACACAAGTCTTGAAGACACAAGTCTTGAAGACACAAGTCTTGAAGGCACAAGTCTTGAAGACACAAGTCTTGAAGACACAAGTCCTGAAGACACAAGTCTTGAAGACACAAGTCTTGAAGACACAAGTCTTGAAGGCACAAGTCTTGAAGACACAAGTCTTGAAGACACAAGTCTTGAAGACACAAGTCTTGAAGACACAAGTCTTGAAGACACAAGTCCTGAAGACACAAGTCCTGAAGACACAAGTCTTGAAGACACAAGTCTTGAAGACACAAGTCTTGAAGACACAAGTCTTGAAGGCACAAGTCTTGAAGACACAAGTCTTGAAGACACAAGTCTTGAAGACACAAGTCTTGAAGACACAAGTCTTGAAGGCATAAGTCTTGAATAAGACAGTAACAATCCCTCTCTCTACCTATATCCAGCCTGGCTCCCTCACTCACCCATCAAACATTGAGATGGATGAAGAGGTAGGTAGTCATGTCTACAAGGATTCCATGACACTCCATCTATCTACCTACTTAACTACCTGGTATCAGGTTGAAGAATCTGCTGGCAGCAGATTCAACAGACTCATCAAGGCTGAGGGGACTGATTACTCAAACTTTTTCACGTCATCTACCCTCTCCAGGATTATTCTTAGTATTTGACTGATGAACTCACTGATGTGTGAAACGTCTCCACAATAAAGATACCCAGGTGTTGCACATGTATCTTATTCATCAATCATGACACCCAGGTGTTGTACATGCGTCTTATTCATCAATCACGACACCAGGTGTTGCACATGTATCTTATTCATCAATCATGACACCCAGGTGTTGCACATGTGTCTTGTTCATCAATCACGACACCCAGGTGTTGCACATGTATCTTATTCATCAATCATGACACCCAGGTGTTGTACATGCGTCTTATTCATCAATCACGACACCCAGGTGTTGCACATGTATCTTATTCATCAATCATGACACCCAGGTGTTGCACATGTGTCTTGTTCATCAATCACGACACCCAGGTGTTGCACATGTATCTTATTCATCAATCATGACACCCAGGTGTTGTACATGCGTCTTATTCATCAATCACGACACCAGGTGTTGCACATGTATCTTATTCATCAATCATGACACCCAGGTGTTTGCACATGTGTCTTGTTCATCAATCACGACACCCAGGTGTTGCACATGTATCTTATTCATCAATCATGACACCCAGGTGTTGTACATGCGTCTTATTCATCAATCACGACACCCAGGTGTTGCACATGTATCTTATTCATCAATCATGACACCCAGGTGTTGCACATGTGTCTTGTTCATCAATCACGACACCCAGGTGTTGCACATGTATCTTATTCATCAATCATGACACCCAGGTGTTGTACATGCGTCTTATTCATCAATCACGACACCCAGGTGTTGCACATGTATCTTATTCATCAATCATGACACCCAGGTGTTGTACATGCGTTCTTATTCATCAATCACGACACCCAGGTGTTGCACATGTATCTTATTCATCAATCATGACACCCAGGTGTTGCACATGTGTCTTGTTCATCAATCACGACACCCAGGTGTTGCACATGTATCTTATTCATCAATCATGACACCCAGGTGTTGTACATGCGTCTTATTCATCAATCACGACACCCAGGTGTTGCACATGTATCTTATTCATCAATCATGACACCCAGGTGTTGCACATGTGTCTTGTTCATCAATCACGACACCCAGGTGTTGCACATGTATCTTATTCATCAATCATGACACCCAGGTGTTGTACATGCGTCTTATTCATCAATCACGACACCCAGGTGTTGCACATGTATCTTATTCATCAATCATGACACCCAGGTGTTGCACATGTATCTTATTCATCAATCATGACACCCAGGTGTTGTACATGCGTCTTATTCATCAATCACGACACCCAGGTGTTGCACATGTGTCTTATTCATCAATCATGACACCCAGGTGTTGTACATGCGTCTTATTCATCAATCACGACACCCAGGTGTTGTACATGTGTCTTATTCATCAATCATGACACCCAGGTGTTGTACATGTGTCTTATTCATCAATCACGACACCCAGGTGTTGCACATGTGTCTTATTCATCAATCATGACACCCAGGTGTTGTACATGCGTCTTATTCATCAATCACGACACCCAGGTGTTGCACATGTATCTTATTCATCAATCATGACACCCAGGTGTTGTACATGCGTCTTATTCATCAATCACGACACCCAGGTGTTGCACATGTATCTTATTCATCAATCATGACACCCAGGTGTTGTACA